>PVIA01017366.1:0-15840 GCA_004024845.1 Tonatia bakeri
TCAGAGAGATGCAGATTAAAACCACAATGAGGTACCACTTCACACCAGTCAGAATGGCCAACATAAGCAAAACAACAAACAACAAGTGTTGGAGAGGTTGTGGAGAAAAGGGGACACTAGTGCACTGTTGGTGGGACTGCAGACTGGTACAACCACTGTGGAAAACAGTATGGAACTTCCTCAGAAAACTAAAAATGGAACTGCCTTTTGATCCAGCAATTCCACTGTTGGGACTACATCCTAAGAACCCTGAAACACTAATCCAAAAGAACCTATGCACCCCAATGTTCATAGCAGCACAATTTACAATAGCCAAGTGTTGGAAGCAACCTAGGTGCCCATCAGTAAATGAATGGATCAAAAAACTATGGTACATTTACACAATGGAATTCTATGCAGCAGAAAGACAGAAGGAGCTCCTACCCTTTGCAACAGCATGGATGCAACTGGAAAGCATTATGCTAAGCGAAATAAGCCAGACAGTGAAAGATAAATACCATATGATCTCACCTTTAACAGAAACCTAAATAACGAAACAAAGAAACAAGCAAAATATAGTCAAAGACACTGTAATAGAGGACAGGCAGAAAGTCACCAGAGGAGAGAGAAGAGGGAATTTCAGGGAAAAAGGGGAAGGGTTTACAGGAACAAAGTTAAAAGACACATGGATAAAAGCTAGGGGGAGGGTGGTAATGGGAGGGAAGTTCGGAGGGGGGGGTGGGCTGGATTGGGAGTAAAGGGGAGAAAACTGTACTTGAAAAATGATTAAAATAAAATTTAAAAAAGGTGAAAGATCTGTACACTGAAATTTAAGAAGATATAAATAAATGACAAGATATTTTATGCTCATGGATCAGAAGAATTAATATTATAAAAATGTCCATATTTTCCAAAGCAATCTACAGTTTTAATGCAATTCCTATCAAATTTCAAATGGCACTTTTCTAAAAAAATATTCTAATTTTTTTGTCTTTTTTTCTTTTATTCTTGTTCAAGTAGAGTTGTCTCCATTTTCCCACCACCAGTCCCCATGCCCCACCCATCCCCACCTCCCACCCTCAGTCCTACTCCCTTTTGGCTTTGTCCATGTGTCCTTTAACATGTTACTTGACTACCCTTTCCATTTTTACCCCTGTTATGCCCTCCTGCCCTCCTTTCTGTTATTGTCATTCTGTTCTTTATTTCAACCTATACACAGGACCCATGGACAAAGACAGAGGAGGGAGGATTGAATATGGAAGAGTGTGGGTGGGCAGGGCAGGTGTGAGCAATGGAGAAAAAGATGAGGCAAATGTAATTGAACAACAATAAATAAAAAGGGAAAAATATAAAATTTAAAACAACAGCAAAAAATAAAGTTACTCAATATAAAGAGATTATGTGGTACTGACATAAACATAGACTAGATCAGGGGTGTCAAACTCAGTTTCACTGGGGGCCACATCAGCCTTGTGGTTGCCTTCAAAGGGCCAAAATAATTTTAGGACTGTATAAATGTAATTACTCCTTAACTGTTAAACAGTTGAAATTACATTCTGTCCTTTGAATGTAACTGCAAGGCTGATGTGGTCCCTGGTGAAGGTGAGCTTGACAACCCTGGCCTAATGGGAACTCCTTTGTAGGTAACTGTCTCCCTTTCTCTTGCTGCTTTTAAGATTCTCCTGATCCTTAATCTTGGCTAATGTAATTATGATGTGCCTTGGTGTGTGCTTCCTTGCATCCAACTTCTTTGGGATTCTCTGGACTTCCTGGACTTCCTGGAAGTCTATTTCTTTTTGCCAGATTGGGAAAGTTCTCCTTCATTATGTTTTCAAGTAAGTTTTCCATTTCTTGCTCTTCCTCTTCTCCTTCTAGCAGCCCTATGATTCAGATGTTGCAACGTTTAAAGTTTTCCTGGAGGTTCCTAAGCCTCTCCTCATTTTTTTGAATCGCTTTTTCTTCATTCTGTTCTGGTTGACTGTTAATTTCTTCCTTCAGCTCCAAGCCATTGATTTGAGTCCTGATTTCCTTCCCATCACTGTTGGTTCCCTGTACATTTTCCTTTATTTCACTTTTCATAGCCTTCACTTTTCCCTTTATTTTGCGACCATACTCAACCATTTCTGTGAGCATGATGATTACCAGTGTTTTGAACTATGCATTTGATAAGTTGACTATATCTTCATTGCTTAATTTTTTTCTGGGGCTTTGATCTGTTCTTTCATTTCGGCTATTTTTTTGTCTCTGTGTGCCTGTTAAGTAGTAAAGGGTGGAGCCTTAAATATTGGCTAGGTTGAGGCAATCCACGTCGCTTCTTTGTGGCACTGTATGTGGGGGAGGGGTCTGAGAGGGAACAATGCTGCCTCCTCAGCTCTCAGCTGGCTTTCAGTTATTTCCTTTGCTACTCACAAGCAAATTGGGCTGTTCTGGTGCTGATCCTCTGGTGGGTGGGTTTGTGTACATTCTAGGACCCTGTGAGTCTCTCCAGTGAACTCTCCTATGAGGCTCAGAGTTACTCTTGCCACTGCCACCCCCATAGGTTTCTTCAGAATTTTTGAGGCTTTATTTCCTCACGCTGCAACCCTGGGTTTCACACCCTGTCTTGCTCCCCAGTTTTTTTCCTGATTTATCCACATGCAAATGCAGGACTGCCTGGACCACCAGTCACTGCCTTACTTGCTGTGGTCTTTCAGCCACCACCTTGCTGCACATCCTCTCTGCCCCAGCTGCTGTTTCTGCCCCTCCTACAGGTCTGGTTAAATGTTTCTACTTTATCTCCTTAGTTGTTGGACTTCCATACAGTTTGCTTTTCTGTCAGTTCTGGTTGTTTTTAAATTTTTTTTGTCCTCTTTTGGTTGTGTGAGGAGGCAAAGTATATCTACCTATGCTTCCATCTTGGCCAGAAGTCCCCCCAAACACAAAATTAATATTCAGAAATTGGCAGCATTTTTAGATACAAATAATGTACTATCACAAAGAGAAATTTTAAAAAATTTATTTACTATTGCAATAACAAAAATATGAGGGACCCAGGAATAAATTTAACCAAGGAGGTAAAACACATGTACAGGAGAAATTACAAGGCACTGAAGGAAGAAAGTGAGGAAGATACAAATTAAAAGCATATACTGTGTTCATTGGTAGGAAAATTAACATATTAAAATGTCTGTGGTACCCAAAGAATCTATTAATTCAATGCAATTCCTATTAAAATACCAATGGCATATTCTCACAGACCTAAAACAAATATAGAAAAATTTATATAGAATGACAAAAGTCCATGTACAGCTTCAGCAATCTTGAGAAAGAATAACAAATTTAGAGGTACCATCCACTGATATTAAATCATGCTACAAAGTCATAATAATCAGAACGGGATGGTATTGGCACAAAAATAGTTATATAAATCAGTGGAAGATAACAGAGAGCCCATAAATAAATCCATGCCTTTATGGTAAATTAATACTTGACATAGGAATAAAGCCAATACAATGGAGTAAAAACAATCTCTTCAATAAATGCTGTTGGGAAAATTGGATGGGTAAATGCAAAATTATGAAATTAGACCACCAACCTATACCATACACAACAGTGTGGTGATTGTGAAGCTTAGAGGGGTGGGTGTAGGTGAAGGAAGGTATAGGGGGAATAAATGGTGATGGAAAATAATAAAATAAATTCAACATTATAGAAAGAATAAAGTAAAAACAGACTTAAATGTAAGTCACAAAACTATAAAAATTCTAGAAGAAAACATAGGCAGTAATGTTTCAGACATTATTCCTGGCAATATTTTTGCCAATATATCTCCTTGGCAAGGAAACAATGAAAAAACTAATAAATGGGGCTACATCAAACTAAAAAGCTTTTGCACAGCAAAAAAAAAAAAAAAAACTACAAACAGACTGAAAAGGGAACCCACTGTATGGGAGAATATATTCATCAATGATACATCTGAAAAGGGATTAATTTCCAAAATATATAAAAAACTTATACATTTTAACACTAAGAAAACAAATACACAATGAAGAAATGGGAAAAATACCTGAATAGACACTTCTCCAAGGAGGACATACAGATGGCCAAGAGTCATATGTAAAAATTCTCAACATCACTAATCATCAGAGAGATGCAGGATAAAAGCACAGTGAGTTATCACCTTATACCTGCCAGAATAGCTATCATGAATAAATCAACAAAAACAAGTGCTGTAGAGGATATGGAGGAAAGGGAACCCTAGTGCACTCTTTTTGGGAATGCAGATTGGTGCAGCCACTTGGAAAACAGTATGGAATTTCCTCAGAAAACTAAAAATGGAACTGCCTTTTGATCCAGCAATCCCATGTCTAGAAATTTATCCAAAGAACTCTGAGACACTAATTTGAAAGAATGTATGTGCCCCTGTGTTCATTGCAGATTTATTTTAATTAATTATTTAATTATTTTTTATTGTTGTTCAAGTACCATTGTCTCCATTTTCCTGCCACCAGTTTCCCTCACGCCACCCATTCCCACCTTCAATCCTACCCCTCTTTGGCTTTGTCTGTGGGTCCTGTATACATGTTCCTTGAAGACTCTTCACTGCGGATTAATTTACAATAGCCAAGAATTGGAAGCAGCCCCAGTGTCCATCAGTAGATGAGTGGATAAAAAAAGTTGTGGCACACTTATGCAATGGAATACTACTCCACTCTAAAAAGGATTTTTTTTTCAACAGCATGGATGGACCTGGAGAGTATTATGCTAAGTGAAATAAGCCAGGTGGTGAAAGACAAGCACTGTATAATCTCATTCACATGTGAAATATAATGAACAAAATAAACTGACAAAATAAAAGGGGTATAAGAATGGGAAGAAGGGGAAGGGACTAGTCAAGAAACATGTGTGAATGACCCATGCACACGGACAACAGAGTGTGGATTAACTGTGTGAGTGGGGTTTGGACTGGGTGGAGGCAGGCAAAGGGGGGAAAATGGGGAGCACTGCAATAGAACAGCAATAAAATATTTTTAAAAACAATGAGAAATCTACTTGGAAATTGATCACATTTTGGAAAAAGTAAAAAATTACAAAAACAAATTAATTTTCACTATACCTGGGTTTTATAGCCAGCAGAAATTACAACATGCTCATATCATGTTGCCATTGTTGAGCATTTCTTAAAATACTATTTATGTTCATTATTACTTGAATTATGGTAGTATTTAAACTTTCCAATAGATCTTGTTATTTAATGCATTAATAAAGAATCACATATATTATATATCACAAATTTATTTTTGTATCATTTTATAAATGCATTTCAGTATACTTGGTTTCCATTACAGTCCTCCATCCTTTACTTTATGCATTTAAAATATTATTCTCATAAGTGTCAATAGGCTTCACCAGAGTGTTGAAAGTCTCCATGGCACAAAATATCTTAGCAACTTACCAGATTTATACTCAGCCATTTGTGAGAACAAAACAAATGATCAAGGAGAATGTTAGAAAATAAAAATAGACCACTGTTCAAACCGATTTTAGCTCACTCTCCAAATTTTATCTCTTCTCCACCAATACATAATTGCCTTCATGATGCACACAAATGTCTTCACCCAGACAGGGTTTTACATACTAGATATCTATGGAAGAAAAGAGAAAAGGATAAAACATTAAATGGGCACCTACTCTGTTATAAACACTTTCACAAACACTATGCCAATTAATCCTCTCAACGTCTCTGAGAGGAAATGTGATTTTCTCCATATTACAGTTAAAGAAACTGAGGCTGAGAAAAGGTATGGGTTGTGCACAATACATAGCTAAGTGATTGGGTTGAGATTAGAAATTGATATCTCCCAAATCAAAAACCTTTTTTTCATGTATTCAGACTAAAGCCCATCCCTAAAAAAAGTAACTACTTCCAAATTATCTTTTAATGCATTGAACCCCAACACTGCTAAAAGGCCAACAACATTGTTTCCATTTAATTGCTACACATGCTGAAACTTGGCGGTGACTTGTAATGTTTTTAGTACAACAAAGACTTGAAACGTGATTTAAGACAGTTTCTCTACTTCCCACCTTCCCATATATATTCTAGCCAGCAGGAGAGGGAGTCACCTAGAAACTATTTGTGTCATTTATATTTATATTTATATTAATTTGCCACATATTAGTCGTATTTCCATACCTACATCCAAGAGAGGGTGGAAAATCTAGAATTTAGCTGAGTGACTATATACCTACTAAAATGTCTAGTACTATATAGTTAGAGAAGATATTAGGGGATAATTAGCTGTGTCTGGTATAGGTAGATAACATTAGTGTGTTTTATATATGTGGAAACTAAAATTCAGAGAAATGAAGAAACTTTCCCAAGGTCTCTAAGTGGTTACTAAGTGGCAAACCTTGAATTCCAACCTTGAATGGCTCTGAAGTTTTAGTCTTTCACCACTACTTCATACAAGCTAAAGATAATGATTCAGGGGGAATGGCTGAACTACCACGTAATTGTAGAAAATGCTTGAGCTAACTAGTCTTAGACTTGAATCTGGATGGAGGATATAGCAGGCCCCAGCCTTTGCTCCCTTATCCTCATTTGTTAAGGATATGATTGTACTCATAAGCTTGGAGAAGATAAGACTAAAGTAGGACTGGGTCTGTGTCTTTTGACTTCTGAAAGGCTTTTACAGAGAAGAGCAGCAAGAACATCCTATGTAGCCCTAGGAGGTAGAGCTGAGACCAATGGATAGAAGCCAGAGGGAGAGGAATTTCAGCCCAACACACACAAAAAGTTCTAAAGAATCAGTTATCCCAAAATGGTAGAAGTAGCCTCAAGAATAGGTAATATGGAAACCAAGACTAGTTGATCACTGGAAATGGTGCTGTAGAAGGGATTCAAACCTCAGATGAAGGAAGGTCCCTTCCAACCTTGATACCTTGTGAAAGAAAAGCATCCCATTTCTCTCCTAACTTGTATTATCTGGGACTTTCACTTCATTTCCTTGGCCTAATTGTACCTAAACTTTTGTAGTCAAAGTAGGCCAAGATTGATGTGAGAGTGAAGTGGGTCTCTGAATGTAGATTAAGTATGTGTGTACTTAAACATTTAATAGAAGGAAATTTTAAAATGTCTGTTTTTGAACAATTGATACAATATGGCCCTGTGAATCCCTTTTTATGGAATCTAAAATGATAATATCTTAAGAGCAAAACGTTTTTAGAAAGATGTTTAAAATTCTAAGTATGAGGGATAACTAAAACTGTGGTAATACATTCAGCACATAGCACCTGCAAAGTTACAAATGACAAGTGAACATAGTAGCAGAAAACTTGGCTTCCTAGACTACCTTAAGGTCTTATTTGCTTTGAGAACATGAGCTGAACCAGTTTTATCATTGGCAAAATGGGAATAAGATCAATGTTTATTTCACAAAGTTGCAATGAGGGTAAAGAAATACCAATGGTAGTGTACTTGATACAGTATAAGGTGTGGTACAGATATCAGTTTATTACATAGGAACCCTTGCTAAAATGGTTCTTCCCAAAAGATTTTGTTGCAAGAGATTCTGTTTTCTTCCTTGTCATCTTGCTATTTCACAGTTTGTGTGTTTAGTGCCTGATTATGTGGTTTTCTGGAGATCAGTTACTGGTTCTTATTCATTTCTATATTTATCTCTAAGAGTGTTGAATAAATTACTGCATATGCAAATCTAAGAATCAGAAACACTATACAAATGTTATCTTATTTACTTTATGCAACAATTCAGTATGGGAATTTTAATTTCTGAAGCTCAGTTTACACAGCTACTAAATAAGGACAGTAATCCCCAACTAGCACAGCTGCCACGAGTACCAGGTGAGATGAAAAACATAAAGAGCCTAGAATAGTTGTGTGCATAAAATAGCCACTCAAGAAATGCTAGCTCTTGCCCTTGCTGGTGTAGCTGAGTGGATTGAGCGCGGGCTGCAAACCAGGCGTTGCAGGTTCGATTCCCAGTCAGGGCACAAGCCTAGGTTGCAGGCCATGTCTCTCAGCAACCTCACATTGATGTTTCTCTCTCTCTTTTCCCTCTCTAAAAATAAATAAAGAAAATCTTTAAAAAAAGAAATGCTAGCTCTCATGATAGCTATTCTTTTACCCATCCAGATTCATCCTCTGCTCCTCTTCATACTCTTCTGTGCCCTGTGAAACTGATTCATATGGACTAGGCCAGGTAAGCTCTCTGGACTTTTGGCTTTATTTATGGTTCATTAATAAGAAATAATAGTAAAAAGGGGGAAGGATAGAGAGATCAAGTTTTTATTATTTCAACTTTTTCTCTGCCAGGCTGTTGCATGCTGGCAGTGACTACTTTTCCCTAAGAAGCCACAGCTATAGTGATATGGTCCTTTTCTATTCTCATTCTCTCTCTCTCTCTCTCTCTCTCTCTCTCTCTCTCTCTTCCTTCCTTCCTTCTATTCCTATCCCTTTCTCTCCCTCTTTCATTCTGTGATGAAGACAAGCTGTATCTTCCTATTGATCCTCAATGAAAAGTCAAGGCTACATGCCTCGATATATAGCAAAGCATATAAAAATTTGCTATAAAGCAGAACTTTGTTCTTCAATGCCAATTGTTAAGAGTAATGTTATAATTAATTTTCATTTACTTGGTTTTCAGTAAGTGCCAGGTAATTTTACAAGCACTTTACTTACATTCTGTTATCTAATCCTCACAAAGACTTTTCAATGTAATCATCATGATCCCCATTTGAAGAAAGAGGATGCTGGGTATAAGAGAGATTAAGTAATTTGCCTGAGGTCATATCACTTGTAAGTGGTACTAGATTGAGACCCAGTACTACCTGATACCAAAACTCATTCTCCCAATCACTCCATTAGTGTCAAATTACATAAAGAATCATGGGTGACAAATTGTTTAGCTGATTTGAGCACTGGTATCAACAAAACCACAATAGTGAGTTTTCCCACTAACAGGACCTTTTACCCAGCAGCCCCGCAACATATACCCCAGGAATGAAGATCTCTAGCTGTCCAGCCAACCCATTGGAGGTGTTAGCCATAAGATGGACTGAATAAAAGTGTGAACTCAAGTCACTATGTAAAATGTCCCTGTTATAAACAGGGAATCCAATGTGTGCCATTCTGGTGACATTAGGAGATGTTCTAGAGTGTACCAAAAAAAAAAAAATTTCCCTTGGGTCTTCAAGCTAGTTTCTGTCTCCCTCATACTCAAGTGACCCTGTCATCTTTTTAAATATAGAGCAAGGGAGGTTATGATTGGAAAGAATACTGCACTTTGGGTTGAAAGGTCTTGTTTAGCATCTCAGCTTAGCCACTTATTTCTCTTTTTTCACATTTTTAAATTGTTGTTCAAGTATAGTTGTCTTCATTTCCACTCCCCACTATTCCCCCCTACCACCACCTCGGCTTGCCCAATTATTTTTAAATCTCTTCCTTCTCTAGGCTTCAGTGAGGAGATTGAATTCAAGATCCTGTAATATTGTTTGCTGGTCTGACGTTCTCGATTCTCTAGTTGCCACTTGGACATGTTAGTTACAGGATTAAAAAAACAAACAAACTAGAATTGCTTGCCATAGGGACAGCAGTAAGGCTCATCTACATCTCTGTCTTATACCTCTGCCTATCCCTGCACCTATACCAATACCTGTACCTATATCTATGCCTACTCTATACTATCTGAATATCTATTGAATCCTGGCTGCAATTTACAAGCTGTGTGATTAGAATGAATTATTTATTTCTGTATGCTCCCATTTACTTACCACAATAGGGGAAAGAGGAAGGTGTTATTAAGGCAAAGTAAACCTACATAAAGCTCCCAGGACAAAACTCAATACTTGCTAGCTTGTTTCTCTTAAGGCAATAGGGGAAATATTGAGAAGAGTTATCAGGGAAGACTAAGTCCATCTAAGTAAACCACTGACAGCACTTAGGTCCCTAAAACCCAATCTACCTGAGAATCAAAATGGCACATCCTCCATGTATAGCAATGCAAAATCTAACAGTGTGTTACATTTATCTTACTCTCATTTCAAAATTTTCTACTGTTCACATCAATATCTAACAAAAAAAAGAAAATTAACTATTAAATCAGTATCCATGTTAAGTACTATTGCCTACAATATCTTTTATTTAAACCTTATAATAATACCATGAGATCAGTACAGATAAGAAAATTCACTTTGCCAATGAGGAAACTCAGATTCAGAAAGGTATGGCAAATTGGTCAAGGATTCATTCTTAGTAAGTGACGTAACCGGAAACTGAACTGAAGTCCATCTGATTCCAGAACTCAATCTTTTTGCACTATAAAATGCTTCTGGGTATTATTTGAATCATTTTAAGTTTGAAAAGAACTTAGATCCTAAGTAAAGCATAGGGAATAGAGTCAGTGATATTGTAATAATTATGTATGATGCCACTTTGGGTACTAGAAATATGAAAAGGAATGCTATGTAAAGTATATGATTTTCTGACCACTAAGTTGTACACCTGAAACCAATAGAAAATAAAATTGAAAGAAAAAACTAAAGAGCTTAGATGAAGACAAATCCATTCTGAGCTTAGAAAACAAAGACACTTTTTTTAAAGATTTTATTTATTTATTTTTAGAGAGGGAAGGGAGAAAGAGAGAGAGAGAGAAACATCAATGTGCGGTTGCTAGGGGACATGGCCTGCAACCTAGGCATGTGCCCTGACTGGGAATCGAACCTGCGATGCCTGGTTCGCAGCCCACACTCAATCCACTGAGCTACACCAGCCAGGGCTGAAAGACACTTTTAAAAAGGAAATAGGATTTGATTTGGGCATGAGAGGATGGGTAGGAAAATTCATTTTGCTTGCAAATGTTGTTTCTTCTTGCTTTTAAAGTGTCAGATGCATAGTTGTTTATTTATTTTCATGTATTCTACAAATATTTGCTGAGCCCCTAAATTAAATAAAATGCTGGGTATGATTCAGGATGCTCTCAAGTGATACTGCTGTTGCCAAACAATAACAACAAGATTCTGGATGCTTTTGGAATTCTGTTACTGCTCATAGGCAAATGCACTATTATACAAGATTTTAAGAACTCATGAGAAGATAAAGTGTGCTTCCCCAAAACAAATACCTTGGGGTTGGAAATAAAAGTTATATTCATCAAGGGTGTAGAGAAAGGAGAACCTTCATGCACTGTTGGTGGGAATAAATACTGGTACAGCCACTGTGGGAAGCAGTATGGAGTTTCCTCAAAAAGTTAAAAATGGGACTGCTTTATGACCCAGTGATCCTACTTCTGAGAATATAAGAATCCTGCAAGACTAGATAGAAAGAATATATGCACCCCTATGCTTATTCACATTATTTACAATAGCCAAGGTCTGAAAACAGCGCAAGTGCCCATCAGTAGATGAATGGATTAAAAAAGCTGTATACAGTGGAATACTACATGACTATAATAAAAACTCTTACTCTTTGCAACACCATGGATGGATCTGGAGATTATTGCATAGTGAAATGTAAGGCAGTAAGTGAAATATAAGTACCATATAAACTCGCTCATGTGGAATCCAATGAACAAAATAAACTGACAAACAAAATAAAACCAAAGGCATGGATATAAGGAACAGACTGACAGATCTCAGAGGGGAGGAGGGTGGGGGAGACTAGAAGAGATTAGCCAAAGAACATATATCCATATATGCATAGCCCATGGACACAGACAACAATGTGGTGAAGGACAGGGGGCATGGGGATGCAGTGGAGAGGGAAAAGGTGGGGTGGGGGACATCTGTAATAGTGTCAACAATAATTTTTTTTAAATTATATTGGTCAACTGGTTTGCTTTTCCCATCCCCTAAATAATTTCTACTGCCTATGGAATATGAATTATAGATAAGGAGATTAAACTGGTATAAAGGCGGAATTGGGAGAAGATCGTAAAATATGTCAACTAGATAAAAGCTTAAAAATGACTTACATATGCCTTCTGATGCATTTGGCATACCTTTATCTATAGTTTATCTTTTGAGCTAGAATTGAAGTACCCAGGGGTTGTTGCCACAATTCTGGGAAGAATTATCTGGTCAAAAATACCCTAGAGAGTGGCTTCAGCAAAATGAGGTACTAAGAAGCTCCAAGTTCTTATTCTGTCACAGAAACATTGAAATTATAGTAACAACAATCCTCATAATAAAGAGGCATCTGAACCAATGTTTAGGAACTCTGAAAAACAATAAAGTTTTACAGCAAAAAAGCCAATTCTCAATCAAGAAGAAGCTATCTTTAAAACAATATGGAAGTTTTTGCTTTTACACACATACTTACCTCACATGTTTCCTGACATGGTGAAGATACTGGTCTTGAGCCAGTAGTAAGCCAGTTTCTAGTTTCCATCCTCAAATCAGAGGAAAAATAACAGACATAATTTGAAAATTTTTGTGTACATCTGTTCTAATCTGTGTGGGAAGTAACTGGAGGACTGAATTTTTTGGTCTCTATCTTGCAAAACTGAAATATGCATGAGAACTGGCAGGCACTGCTTGTGAAAGATATAAGGGGACTACAGATCAAGACACCTGGGGCAACAAAGTACGTACAGGTGGAGACAAACAATAGAACATTTAAGGCCTGGCAGGGAAAACTGGGATGAGAATGTGGTAATTCAAGATGTTAAAAAGCAACCCTTTATATGAGGAAATTTAGAAAACTAAGTGTATGTCCAGACAAGACACATCTCATAAAAGATAGGAAAATACCTTGACCTCTTTACTCATGTTGACCCCTGGGCTGAGAGTAAGCTAGCCAATTGGTGAAGGATTGCCTCAGCATAGAGTTGGCTAGCAAAGACTAGGAGAGTTGAGTATTTGCTCCTTTTGTTTGTTTAATTCCTTAGTGTTTTTTTTGTATGTTTGAGCTCCTAGCATTCAAGAAAATCTCTGTCAAAACATGAGCTGAATATGAGCTAAAAAACCCTCAGAAATATCAGTGAGCACATATAACAATGAGTAGTTTTTTTTTTCTGAAAATAGTTGAAAAAGTTTATTATCAACAAGACAAGTAATAACAAGTGTTGGAGAGGTTGTAGAGAAAAAGAAACCCTCCTTCACTGTTGGTGGGAATGTAAATTGGTACAGCCACTATGGAAAACAGTGTGGAGTTTCCTAAAAAATTCAATAATAAAGTTACCATATGACTCAGCAACTCCTTTTCTGGGTATCTACCTGAAAAATTTGAAAACATATAGTCACAAAGATATATGCACCCCTATGTTTACTGCAACATTGTTCAGGGTGGCTAAGACATGGAAAAAACAATAGTGTCCTTTGATAGAGGATTGGATAAAGAAGATGTGGTACATTTATAGAATCTAATACTAGTTAGCTATAAGAAAAGATGAAATACTGCCATTTGTGAAAACATAAGTGGACCTTAAGAATATCATGCTAAGAAAAATGTCAGACAGAAAAGGTAAGAATCATATGATTTCACTCACATGTGGGATATAAAACTGACAGTAACAAATGAACAAACAATAAAAACAAACAAAAAACTCATTGATACTGACAACAACATGGTGGTTACCAGAGGGAAGGGGCATAGGTAGGTAGTAAAGGATAAAAGGGACCAAATATATGGTGACTGAAGATGATATGACTTTGGGTGGTGAGCATACAAAGCAATATACAGATCATGTGTCATAGAAGCACATACTTTAAACCTATATAATTTTATTAACTAATGTCACTTTAATACACTTAATTAAAATGATGGAAAAATAAATGAACTATTATAGACATAAAGAATAAAAATCAAATAGTGGGAAGGAAACTTAATTTTCAAAATTACATTGTTATAATAATCAAGGGTTCAATTTTCAACAACAAATTAAAGATATACAAAGAAGGAAAACATGGTACATTCACAGGAACAAAATAAATTGATGGAAACTATCTGAAAGGAAGCCCAGACAATGGACTAACTAAACAAAAACTTTAAATCATAATAGAGGACTTAAAGGCACAGACAATGAGGTGGGAGTTGACTTTGGAACATGGGGGTGGGGTGGGGCAGGGGACAGCAATGGGGGAAAAGGTGGGACAACTGTAATAGAACAAAAATAAAAAATAATAATAAATTGAAATTAAAAATAAAATGATATACTCAAAGTGGTCAAGGAAAACAGATAAAAATGAAAGGAAATCCATAAGCCACATAAACATAACAAATATAAAGAATGAGATGGGAGGAGGGAAGATGGCGGCTTGGGAGGAGGAGTCTTGATCCCCCTCTCCAGTGCTTGGGGGAGAATTTGGCCAATCTGAGGAGAGACAGAGCGGGAGACCACGGATATCGCAACATTTATGAAAATAGGGCATCAGAAGTTATCCAGATATTGAAGGAACGGACGGTAGGAGGCCAGAAGGGGCCTGTGCTGGGCGTGGAGAGCCCGCGCTCCTGGGTCTGTCTCCGGGCACCCGGGAGAGCGGAGTCGGCCCCATCCCCAGTCAGGGGTTGGAAAGCAGAAGAGCAGGAGTTGTGCGCACCCACGGGGAACAGTGAGTACCAAGTCTGCCAGACCAAGAGAGGCCTTGTCGTGGGGGTGGAGTCCTTCCCGTGGGCGCCCACACCCCCAAACAGGGGCGTGTGTGGTTTTAGGGTGGACTGAGACCCCACGGCTCAGCCGGGAACAGAGGTAGGGCTTCCAGAGCTGAGACAATTTGGCGCTGAGACGATTTGGCGCGGGCGCACGCTATGCGGGTTTACACACTCAGAAGGAGAACCCAGAAAAGACAAAGCTATTCCCGGGTTCTGGGGTCCGCAGTGGATACAAAGGGAAGGGCGCGACCCTTCCCAAACCCCAGAGGGTGCGTCTCGAGACCAGAGGTGAGATGGCGCTTCCCAAGAACGGGGAGCCCACGAGGGGAAGTACGGGACACTTTGCAGTCCCAGCCCAGGCACCGTGGCCCGGAAGAGAGGCGGGGGCTCCGCTGAGCATAGAGCCTGTGGTGGCGAAGCTGGGGGAGGGGTGCAACGCCTGGCCACCTCCTCAGCTTGCGCCCTGAACCCAGACTGAGACAGCAATCGTTTCTGGGAAAAGCTGGTGGCCAGCCCTGAGTCTCACTGAGTTCTGTCTTAGAAAGAGGAAAGGCAGTCTCACCACTCGCTCCTCAGCCTGCTTGCGCTGGCAGGAACAGAAACACTGATTTGGCCAGTCAGAAACCAACAAGAGTTTTTTGTGTGCGTGTGTTTCTTTTTTGTTTGTTTGTGTTTTAAATTTGCTTTTGTTGTGGGTGTTTCTTTGTTTATTTTCTCTCTCTCTCTCTGTGTTTTCTTCTTCTTTCTTTCTTTCTTTTTTTTTTCTTTTCTATTTTTCCCCTTATCCTACTAATGTTGTTTGTTTGATTGTATCTTGGTTTGGTTTATTAAGCAACTTTTTATTTAAAAAAACTCTATATTTTTATATCTCTCAATTCCTTATAATTCTTTTCCATCCATCTTAGTGTTATTACTTCTGCTCCAAATCTATCTCTCCTGTAATACATCTTCTGGTTGTTTTATTTTGGTTGTTGTTGTTTGTTTTTGTTTTTGCATGCAAATTCATATTATCTTTTTCTCTCATTTCTGACATTTTTATTTCAATGGTATTTTCTTTTCTTTCTACATAATCTTCTTTGCTTAGCTGGTTATACTGTCGATTGATAGGTTCCCCCTATTATCTCATTCACAATGTGTTGATAATTTACTGTCCCTCACTTGGGTCCCATTGGTACACCACTCAAGATTCTATGCTCCTTATTCTTGTTGTCTAGATCTCATAGAATCTGCTGCAAGATTGTTGCTTCAATATCACTATAAATAAGACTTATTCC
>PVIA01017367.1:0-15855 GCA_004024845.1 Tonatia bakeri
TCTCTCTCTCTCTCCCTCTCTCTCTCTCTCTCTCTCTTTCTTTCTTTCTCTTTCTTCTTTCTTTCTTTTTTTTTGCATGTACCAGTCCAGTGCTCCCAAACCCATTTATTGAAGAGACTGTCTTTATTGCATTGTATCCTCTTGCCTCTTTTGTCAAATATTAATTGACCATAAAGAGTTGGGTTTATTTCTGGGTTCTCGATTCTATTCCATTGACTATGCATCTGTTCTCATGACAGTACCAGACTGTTTTGTAGTACAGTCAGTACTACAAAACATTCGACATCAGGTATTGTAATCCCTCCAACTTTGTTCTCTTTGTCAATATGGCTGAGGCTATTTGGGGATTTTTTTGGTTTCATATAAATTTTTGGAATACTTGTTCTAGCTCTCTGAAATATGTCATCTTGATAGGAGTTGCATTGAATCTATAGATTGCTTTGGGTAGTAGGGACATTTTATTTTTTCATTTTTCCTTTTAATCTTTATTGTATTTTTTCCATTTCCATTCAGTCCCCTTATATGGCCTACACCCCAGCAATTACCACACTGTTGTCCATGTCTATGAGTCCTTTTTCTTTTTTTGCTGAGTCTCTCCACTCCATAACTTCCCTTACCAACTAACTGTCATCCTGCTCACCATCTATGAATCTGGCCCTATTTTCCTTGTTAGTTCAGTTAGTTCATTAGATTCCACATATGAGTGAAATCATATGGTATTTGTCTTTTTCTGACTGGCTTATTTCATTTAGCATAAGTTTCTTCAGGTCCATCTATATTGTCACAAAGGGTAAAATTTTCTTCTTTTTTACAGGTGAGTAGAATTCCAGTGTATAAATGTCTCATGGTTGTTTTATCCACTTGTCTACTGATGGACACTTGGGCTGCTTCCATATCTTGGAATTGTAAATAATGCTGCAGTGAATATAGGGTTACCTATGTTCTTTTGAATTACTGTTTTGAGTTCCTTCAGATATGTTCTCAGAAGTGGGGTCACTGGGTCAAAAGATAGATACACTTTTAATTTTGGGGGGTATACCCATACTGCTTTCCACAGTGGCTGTCCCAATCTTCATTCTCACCAACAATACAAAAGTGTTCCCCTTTCTCCACATCTTAGCCAGCACTTGTTGTTTATTGGTTTATTCATGATGGCCATTCTGACAGGTGTGAGATGATACCTCATTGTGGTTGTAATTTGCATCTCTCTGATGATCAGTGATGATGAGCATCTTTTCATATGTCTATTGGCCATCTGTATGTCCTCCTTGGAGAAGTGTCTATTCAGGTTCCTTGTCCATTTTAAAATTGGGTTGTTTGTTTTTTTTAGTGTTGAGTTTTCTAAGTATGTTATAAATTTTGGATATTAACTCCTTATCAGATGTATTGGTAAATATGTTCTTCCATTCTGTGGGTTGTCTTTTTATTTTGTTGATGATTTTCTTTGCTGTGCAAAAGGAAATCTCTTTTGTTTACTTTTTTATTTGTTTCCTTTGCCTGGGGAGATATATCCAAGAAAATATTGCTACAAAGTAATGTCCAAAAGTTTGCTGCATGCATTTTTTTTCTAGGAATTTCATGGTTTTGGGTCTAACATTTAAGTCTCTGATCTATTTTGAATTTATTTTGTGCACAGTGTAAGAATGTGGTCTAGCTTCATTTTTCTGCACATATCTGACCAATTTTCAAAACACCATTTATTGAATAAACTATCTTTTCACATTGTATGTACTTGCTTACTCTGTTGAATATTAATGGACTAAAGGTGTGGGAAAATGTTCTAGCCATCTATTCTGTCCAATTGATCTATGTGTCTGTTTTTATGCCAGTACAAGGCTATTTTGATAACAGTGGCCTTATATTATAGTTTGATATCAGGTATTGTCATTCCTTCAATTTTGTTCTTTCTCCAGATTGCTGTTGCTATGTGAGGTCTTCTGTGATTCCATATACATTTTTGGAATTTTTGTTCTAGTTTGGTGAAGTATGTCATTGGAATGTTGATAAGCATTGCAATGTATCCATATAGGTAGTATGGACATTCAAATGATGTTAATCCTTCCTATCCATGAACACAGCATGTGCTTCCACTTATTGTATCTTCTTCAGTTTCTTTCTTCAGTGTCTTATAATTTTCTGAGTACAAGTCTTCTACATCTTGTATTTGTACTTGATTAGATTTATTCCTGGTTACCTTATTTATTTGAAGCAATTATGAAAAGGATTGTTTTCTTAATTTTTCTTTTTGTTCATTCAGCATTAGCATATAAAAGTGCAACTGATTTCTGGATATTAATTTTGTATTCTGCTACTTTTATGAATTCATGTATCAATTCTAGTAGTTTCTTGATGGAATCTTTGGGGTTCTCTATGTACAGTATCATGTCACCTGCAAATAAGAACAGTTTTACTTCCTCCTTTCCAATTTTTATGCTTTTTATTTCTTCTTCTTGTCCAATTGCTGTGGCTAGGACTTCCAGTACTATGTTGAATAAAAGAGGTGGAAGTGGACATCTCCGTCTTGTTCCTGATCTAAAGAGGAATATGTGTTGCATTTGCCCATTGATTATGATGCTGGCTTGTTGTATATGGCCTTTATTATGATTAAATGTGTTCCCTATATTCCCACTTTGCTGAGAGTTTTTATCATAAATGTGTGGTGGATTTTATCAAACGCTTTTTCAGCATCTATTGATATCATCACATGATTTTTGTTATTCATTTTGTTTATGTGATGAATCACATTTATTGATTTGCAAATTCTGTATCCACTTTGCATTCCCACAATAATTCCTACTTGATCATGATGTATGATCTTTTTGATGCATTGCTATACTGGTTTGCTAATATTTTATTGAGGATTTTTACATCTGTTTTCATCACAGATATTGGTGTATAATTTTCTTTCCTTGTAGTGTCTTTATCTGGTCTTGGAATTAGGAAAACACGGCCTCATAAAATGAGTTTGGAGTCTTCCCTCCTCTTACAATTTATGAAATAGTTTGAGAAGGAGCTGTGTTAGTTCTTCTTTGAACATTTGGTAAAATTCACATGTGAAGCCATCTGGTCCAGGGCTTTTGTTTGCTGGGAGTTTTTAGACTACTGCTTCAATTTCACTAGGTGTAATCTATCTACTCAACTTCTCTGATTCTTCATGACTTATTTTTGGAAAATCGTATATTACTAGAATTTCTCTATTTCATCAAGGTAGTCTAGTTTGTTGGCATATAATTGTTCATAATATTTTTTCACAATTCTTTGTATTTCTTTGTTGTAAGTTGTTATTTCTCCTTTTATTTCTGATTTTATTTATTTCAGTCCTTTCTCTTTTTTTCCTGGATGACTCAGTTTAATCTTTTTTATCTTTTCAAAGAACAAGATCTTTAATTAATTATCTTTTGTATCATTTTTGAGACTACATTTTATTTATTTCCTCTCTGGTTTTTATTATTTCCTCTCTTCTACTCAGTTAGGGTTTTGTTATTCCTTTCCAGTTCCTTTATGTGTGAAGTTAGATTGTTTATATGAGCTTTTTCTTGTTTTTGTTTTTGAGACAGACCTGTAATATTTTGAATTTCCCTCTTGGGATTGCTGTAGGAGTGTCCTACAGATTTTGGATTGTTGTGTCCTCATTTTCATTTGTTTCAAGGTGGTCAGAGAAGATGCTTGATATGATTTCAATCATCTTAAATTTATTGAGACTTATTTCGTGTCCTTACATGTGGTCTATCCTAGAAAACATTCCATGTGCACTTGAAAAGCTTGTATATTCTGATGCTTTGGGGTGAAATGCTCTAAAGATATCAATTAAATCAATTTGATCTAGTGTGTCATTTAGGGCCACTGTCTTCTTGTTGATTTTCAGCTTGGCATATCTATCCGTTGAATGCATTGGGGGTGTTTAAAATCCTCAACTATGACTGTATTTCTGTAGATCTCTCCCTTTATGTCCATCCATATTTGCTTTTGGGGGTGTCCAACCCATAGCTGGTGGGATGCATGCAGCCCAGAATGGCTGTGAATGTGGCCCAACACAAAATGTAAATTTACATAAAACATTACAATATTTGTGTGTGTGTGTGTGTGTGTGTATTTGTGTATTTAATGTGTGGCCCAAGACATTTTTTTCCAGTAGTGTGGCCCAGAGTTGGCAAAACATTGGACAACCCTTCTTTACATATTTAGATGCTCCTATCTTGGATGGGAAAAAGTTTACTATGATTATATCCCCTTCTTGGATTATTCTCTTTGTCATTATGTAGTGTCCTTCTTTGTCTCTTACTACAGCCTTGGTTTTAAAGTATATTTGGTTGGATATAATTGTTGCTACCTCAGCATTTTTTCCTTTCTATTTGCATGAAATACCTTTTCCCATCCCTTTACTTTTAGTCTTGTGTATCTTTTTATCTGAGATAAATTTTATGGAAGCAGCATATACATGGGTCTTGTTTTCTTTTCCTTTCAGCTACCCTCTGTCTTTTGGTTGGAGTATTTAACTCATTTACATTTAAGGTGATTATTGATAGATACATATGTGGTGCCATTTTATTGTTAGACTGTTGTCCTCTGTTTTTTTCTTTCTCTTTTTCTGAAAGCAATTCATTTAACATTGTTGCAGTGGGTGTTAACAAATGCTTTTATCCTTTGCTTGTCTGGAAAGCTCCTTATTTCTCCTTTGATTTCAAATGATAGCTTTCCTGGGTAAAGTAGCCTTGGTTGTAGGACCTTCTTTTTCATCACCTTGAATATTTCATACCATTCCCTTCTGAGCTGAAATGTCTCTATTGTGTAATCAAATACAAGTCTAATTGTTGCTCCACTGGAGGTAACTACCTGTTTTTCTCTTGTTGCTTTTAGGATTCTCTCCTTATATTTAAGCCTTATCATTTTAATTATGATGTGTCTCATTGTAGGCCTCTTTGAGTTCCAGTTGTCTGGGATTCTCTGAGTTTCCTGGACTTGTGTGTCTTTTCTATTCACCATATTAGGAAAAATTTTGGCCATAATTTCTTCAAATTGGTTCTCAATCACTTGCTCACTCTCCTCTCCTTTGGAATTCCCTTGATGTGGATGTTGTTATGCTTCCTGTTGTCCAAAATATTTCTTAAGATCTCCTCATTTTAAAAAATTCTTTTGATCTGGACTTCTGCCCAAGATGGAGGCATAGGTAGAGGCATTGTGCCTCCTCATGCAACAAAAAGGACAACAAAATTAAAAACAAAAACCACCAGAACTGCCAGAAAACCAAACTGTATTGAAGTTCGACAACCAAAGAGTTAAAGAAACATTCATCTAGACCAGTAGGAGGGGCAGAGATTGGCAGCAAGGGTGGTGAGGATGCAGGGCAAGGCGGTGGCTAGAGGACCTAGGTGAGCGAGGTGGTGGCTGGCAGATCAGGTGGTCCACATTTATGTGCAGATAAACAGAGAGGAAAAACTGGGGAGTGAGACAGACTGTGCGACCCAGGGTTCCAGCATGGGGAAATAAAGCCTCAAAACCTGACTAAAAAAAACCTGTGGGGGTTGTGGTGGGAGAGACTCCCAGCTTCACAGGAGAGTTCATTGGAGATACCAAAAGGGTCCTAGAATGTACACAAACCCACCCACCCGGGAATAAGCACCAGAAGCATCAAATTTGCTTGTGGGTAGCAGAGGAAGTGACTGAAAGCAGGAGGAGAGCCAAGCAAGAGGTGTTGTTCCCTCTTGGACCCCTTCTCCACATACAGCACCACAATGCAGCCAGTGGGTTGCCCCACCCTAGGCAAATACCTAAGACTCCACGCCTTACTATGTAACAAGCATGTTAAGACACACACAAAAAAGGCCCAAATTAAAGAACAGATCAAAGCTCCAGAAAAAATACAACTAGTGATGAAGAGATAGCCAACCTATCAGATGCAGAGTTCAAAACACTGTTAATCAGGATATTCACAGAAATGGTTGAGTTTGGTTGAAAATACAGGAAAAAGTGAAGGCTATGCAAGTGAAATAAAGGAAAACATACAAGGAACCAAGAGTGATGGGAAGGAAACCAGAACTCAGATCAATGGTTTGGACCAGAAGGAAGAAATAAACATTCAACCAGAACTGAATGAAGAAACAAGAATTCAAAAAAATGAGGAGAGGCTTAGGAACCTCTGGGACAACTCTGAGTGCTCCAACATCCAAATCATAGGGGTGCCAAGAGGAAAAGAGGAAAGGCAAGAATTTGAGAACTTATTTAAATAAAATAATGAAGGAGAACTTCCCCAATTTGGCAAAGGAAACAGACTTCCAGGAAGTCCAGGAAGCTCAGAGAGTCCCAAAGAAGATGCACTCAAGGAAGCACACACCAAGGCACATCATAATTACATTACCCAAGATTAAAGATAAGGAGAGAATCCTAAAGAAGCAAGAGAAAAGGAGACAGTTACCTACAAAGGAGTTCACATAAGACTATCAGCTGATTTCTCAAAAGAAGCCTTACAGGCAAGAAGGGGTTGGAAGAAGTATTTGAAGACCTGAAAGTCAAGGACCTACATCCAAGATGACTCTATCCAGAAAAGCTATCATTTTAATGGAAGGGCAGCTATAGTGCTTCCCAGATAAGATCAAGTTAAAGGAGTTGATCATCACCAAGCCCTTACTATATGAAATGTTAAATGGACTTATCTAGAAAAAGAAGATCTGAAATATGAACAGTAAAATGACAACAAACTCACAACTATCATCAACATCCGAACCTGAAAAAAAAAATTAGCCAAACAACTAGAACAGGAACAGAGTCAGAGTAATGGACATCACATGGTGGGTTATCAGTGGGGAGGGGAAGTGGAGAGAGTGGGGGAAAAGGTACAAGGAATAAGAAGCATAAAATTGTAGGTACAAAATATGCAGGGGTAGGTTAAGAATAGTATTGGGAATGGAGAAGCCAAAGAACTTATATGTACGACCCATGGACATGAACTAGGGGGGGGAAGTGCAGGTGGGAGGAGTAAAGAGAAAAGGGGAATAAAGGGCAGAAAATGGAACAACATAATCAATTGAATATATTAAAAATTCTTTTCAGCTGCTGCTCTGCTAGGTGTTTTTTCTATATTGTCTTCTAAATCACTGACTCAGTCCTCTACTTTATCTATGCTACTTTTTATTTCTTCCACTGTATTATTTATTATTGATATTGCGTTCTTTATTTCAGAGTTGTCCTTTTTATAGCTTCTATATCTTTTTTCAAGCTGTTATGTATCCTTATAATCAATACTCTAAACTCTCTATCTGATAAAGTGTTTGACTCCATTTCATTTAGTATTTCTTCTGGAATATACTCTTCTTTCACTTTGGGTGTGTTTCTTTGTGTTCCTAGTTTGGCTGCTTTTTGGTAATTTCCACTTTAGCTGTTAAACTAGTTGGCTGTTAAACTAATCACTTGTTAAACTAATCAAGCAGTAATCAGAAGCTCGAGTTAAGTGACACAGGGCAGGCAGAGTAATTCCTGTGGGTGCAGCTATTGCTTCCCCTCAGGTTGATACCATTTGGAGAGGAGTGTCTGCCTGCAAAAATGCTTTCTGCAGTATGCAGAATTACTCAGCACAGGGATTCTGGCATCTGTTTCTCTGTTCTCTTCCAACACTTACCAACCACGGATTCTCCTCAGTCATCTCTAGTCCACTCTGCCATCTTTCTGCAAAAGCCCAGGGTAAGTGGCTGCAAACAAGATTTTGTGAATTGTCCTTTAACATGCTCTCTGCATCTCCAGTGCCTCTCCCTGGTGGAAAAAACACTGCTTCTTTTCACCACTTGATGCTATCTGGGTTCCTTTCTGTCTATTCTGATACAGGTTAGAGAGCCCAGCTTGGGGTTTAGACATCATACTTCTCAGGGAAACCTGCTGGGTGCTAAAATATGCCTCTGGGACTTCAGCTGCCACCCATGCTTCTGTCCCCTTTGTCAAATATTAATTGACCATAGAAACTTGGGTTTACTTCTGGGCTCTCTATTCTGTTCCATTGGTCTATGAGTCTCTTCTTCTGCCAGTACCAGACTATTTTGATTACAGTGGCCTTGTAATATAGTTTTATATGAGGTATCATGATCCCTCCTACTTTGTTCTTCTGTCTAAAAATTGCCAAGGTTATTTAGTGTCACTTATGGTTCCACATAAATTTTCAAAATGTTTGTTCTATACCTATGAAATATGTCATTTGCATTTTAATAGAGATTGTACTGAATTTATAAATTGCTTTGGGTAGTATGGACATTTTAATGATGTTAATTCTTCCAATCCATGAACATGGTATATGCTTCCATTTGTTTGTGTCTTCCTTAATTTCTTTCTTCAATGTTGTGTAGTTTTCTGAGTATAGGGCTTTTGTCTCCTTGGTTAGGCTTATTCCTAGGTCCTTTATTTTTCTTGTTGCTATAGCAAATGGAATTTCTTTCCTAATTTCTGTTTTTGGTATTTCACATTCAGTGTACAAAAATGCCTTTGTATCCTGCTGTTTTGTCAAATTCACTTATTAGTTAGAGTAGTTTTTTGGTGGAGTCTATCACATTTTCTATGTACATTATCAAGTCATCTGCAAACGACAGTTTTACTTCCTCCTTTCCAGTTTGGGTGCATTTTATTTCTTTTTCTTGTCTGATCGCTGTGGATAGAACTTCCAATACTATGTTGCATAGAAGTGGTGAAAGCAGACACCATTTTCTTGTTCCTGATCTTAGGGGGAAAGTTTTAGTTTTTGCCCATTGAGTATGATGTTGGAAGCAGATTTCTCATATATGGCCTTTATTATGTTGAGATGTGCTCCCTCTGCTCCCACTTTCCTGAGTGTTTTTATTGTAAATGGGTGCTATATTGTATTGAATGAGTTTTCTGCATCTATTGATATGATCATGTGATTTTTGTCTTTCCTTTTGTTTATGTGATGTATTACATTTATTGATTTGCAAATATTGTACCATCCTTGCATTCTTAGGATGAACCCTACTTGTTCATGGTGTATGATCTTTTTAATGTATTGCTGGATGAGATTTGCCAATATTCTCTTGAGCACTTTCGCATCTATGTTCATCAGCAATATTGGCCTGTAGTTTTCTTTCTTTGTTGTGTCTTTATCTGGTTTTGGGATCAGGATGATGCTGGACTCATAAAAGAGTAGGGGTGTCTTTTCTCTTCTTGGACTTTTTGGAACAATTTGAAAAGAATAGGGTTTAGCTCTTTCTGAAATGTTTTCTAAAATTCTCCTGTGAAATTATCCAGTCCATGGCTTTTGTGTGCCAGGAGTTCCTTAATTACTGCCTCAATTTCTCAAACTGTTATTGGTCTTTTCAGGTTTTCTGCTTCTTCTTGATTCAGTTATGGAAGATGATCTGTTTCTAGTAATTTATTCATACCCAGGTTTTCTAATTTCTTGCCATGTAATTGTTCATAATACTTTCTTAGAATCCTTTGTATTTCTGTGGTATCAGTTGTAATTGCCCTTTTTTATTTCTTTTGTTAAAATATATTTTATTGATTATGCTATTACAGTTGTCCCATTTCCCCCTTCACTCCCCTCCACCCTGCACACCCTCTCCCTCCCACATCCCCCCGCTTTAGTTGATGTCCATGTGTCATGAGTTCTTTAGCTTCTACATTTCCCATACTATTTCTGTGGTTCTGTTCCTCTTCTAGTTGTTTGCTTTTGTTTTTGTTTTAGGTGTGGTTGTTAATAATTGTGAATTTGCTGTCATTTTACTGTACATGCTTTTTATCTTCTTTTTCTTAGATAAGTCCCTTTAACATTTCATACAATAAGGGCTTGGTGATGATGAACTCCTTGAACTTGACCTTATCTGAGAAGCACTTTATCTGATCTTCCATTCTAAATGAAAGCTTTGCTGGACAGAGCAATCTTGGATGTAGGTCCTTGCCTTTCACGACTTGGAATACTTCTTTCTAGTCCCTTCTTGCCTGTAAGGTCTCTTTTGAGAAATCAGCTGACAGTCTGATGGGAATGAATTCCTTTGTAGGTAACTGTCTCCTTATCTCTTGCTGCTTCTAGGATTCTCTCCTTCATTTTTACCTTGACTAATGTAATTATGATGTGCCTTGGTGTGTTCCTCCTTGGGTCCAACTTCTTTGGGATTCTCTGAGCTTCCTGGACTTCCTGGAAGTCTATTTCCTTTGCCATAATGGGGAAGTTCTCCTTTATTATTTGTTCAAATAACTTTTCCACTTGTTGCTCTTCCCCTTCTGGTATCCCTATAATTTGGATGTTGGAACGTTTAAAGATGTCCTGGAGGTTCCTAAGCCTCTCCTCATTTCTTTGAATTCTTATTTCTCCTTTCTTTTCTGTTTGATTGTTTCTTTCTTCCTTCTGGTCCACTCCATTGATTTGAGTCCCAGTTTTCTTCCCATCACTATTGGTTCCCTGTGCATTTTTCTTCACTTCACTTAGCATAGCCTTCATTTTTTTTCATCTAGTTTGTGACCACCTTCAACCAATTCTGTGAGCATCCTGATCACCAGTACTTAGAACTGTGCATCTGATAGGTTGGCTATCTCTTGGTCGCTTAGTTGTATTTGCTGTGGAGCTTTGATCTGTTCTTCTGTTTGGGCCATTTTTTTTGTCTTGTCCTGCCCATTACATATGAGGGGCAGAGCCTTAGGTGTTCACCAGAGTGGGGCAACCTGCATCACTGCATTGTGACACTGTATGTGTGGGTGGGGTCTGAAAGGGAACAATGGTGCTTTCTCCACTCTCTGTCAGATTTTAGTCTGCTTCCCCCAAGCAAACTGGGCCTTTCTGGTGTTAATTCCTGTGTGGGTCGGCTTGTGCACATTCTAGGACCCTGTGGGTCTCTCCAACGAACTCTCCTTTGAGGCTGGGAGTCTCTCCCTGTGCCTAAACCCCCACAGGTGTTTTCGATTGGTGTTTCAAGACTTTACTTCCCAGTGCTGGGACCCTGGGTTGCACAGTCTGTCTCGCTCCCCAGTTTCACCTGGTTTATCTGCACGCTAATGTGGGACCACCTGGTCAGCCAGATGCCTTTCGCACAGTACCTCGCTTCACAATCACTGTATCACTGGGTCTGTCCATTGCCACCCTGGGCCCTGGGTCTGCCAGCCACCGCCTGCATGCCCAGGGTCCACCCACTGCAGTCTTACCTGCCAGGGATGCCTTACGTGCCTGGTGCCACCACTCTTTGTGCAGCGACCCCTCTCCACCCAGCTGCCTGACTCTGCCCTTCCTACTGGTCTGGCTGAATGTGTCTATTTTAACTGCTTGGTTGTCCAACTTCCACACAGTTCAATTTTCTGTCAGTTCTGGTTGTTATTTTGCTTCTAAATTGTTGTTGTCCTTATTTTGGTTGTGCGAGGAGGCACAGTGTGTCTACCTACACCTCCATCCTGGCTGGAAGTCCCTCCCTCTTTCATTTCTGATTTTTTTTATTTGGGTTCTCTCTCTTTTTTTTTTTTTTTTGATGAGTCTGGTTAAAAGTTTGTCGATATTGTTTATCTTTTCAAACAACAAGCTTTTGGATTTATTGGTCCTTTGAATTGTTGTTTTAGTCTCTATGTTTTTTAATTCTGCTCTGATCTTGATTATTTCCTTCCTTGTAGTCGCTTTGGGCTTTGTTTGTTTCTGTTCCTCCAGTTCTTGTTGACGTTGGGTTGGGTTGTTTATTTGAAATGTTTGTATCTTTGTTAGGCAGGCCTTTATTGCTATGAACTTTCCTCTGAGGACTGCCTTTGCTCTGCCTCATAGTTTTTGGACTGTTGTGTGTTTATTTTCACTGGTTTCCAGAACCTTTTTTTATTTCCACCTTGACCTCATTGTTAACCCATTCATTGTTTTGTAACATGTTATTCAGACTCTATGAATATGACTATTTTTGAGTTTTTTTTCATTGCTGTTAGTTTCTAATTTCAGGTCATTATGATTTGAGAAAATGCTTGACATGATATCTATTTTCTTGAATTTATTGAGGCTTGTTTTGTGTCCTATCATGTGGTCTATCTTTGAAAATGTTCCATATGCATTTGAAAACAATGTGTATTTAGCTTCTTTGGGATGGAGGGCCCTGTATATACCAGTTAAGTCCATTTCATCTAGGGCATTGTTCAATGCCACAATATCTTTGTTGGTATTTCGTTTGGAAGATCTGTCCATTTTTGACAATGGGGTGTTAAAATCCCCCACTATAATTGTGTTGCTGTCAATATCTTCCTTGAAGTCCTCTAAGATTTTCTTTATGTATTTGGGTGCTCCTGTGTTGGGTGCCTATATGTTTACAATGTTTATGTCTTCTTGGTGGATTCATCCCTTCAGTATTATGAAGTGGCCTTCTGGGTCTCTCTTTATGGCCATTTTTTGGAAGTCCATTTTTTTCTGATATGACTATTGCTACTCCGGCATTTTTTTTTTTCCCTTTCCGTTTGCTTGGAAAATTTGTTTCCAGCCCTTCACTTTCACTGTGTGTAGGTCTTTTATCTTGAGGTGGGTCTCTTGTAGGCAGCATATATGTGGGTCATGCTTTCTTATCCATTCAGCTATTCTATGTCTTTTGATGGGGCATTTAATCCATTTATGTTTAAGGTTATTATTGATAGGTACTTATTCATTGCCATTTACGTATGTGTGTTCCTCTCTCTGTCTCTCTTTTCCTTCCTTTCCTTAAAGCAGTTTCTTTAGTATCTCTTGCAGAGCTGGTTTGGTGGAGGTGGATTCTTCTAGACATCTTTTGTCTGGGAAACTCCTTATTTGGCCTTCTATCTTGATTGAGAGCCTTGCTGGATAAAGTAGCCTTGGTTGCAGACCTCTGGATCTCATTACTTGGAATATTTCTTGCCATCCTCTTCTGGCTTGGAGCGTTTCCATTGAGAAGTCAGTTGCTAGCCTTATTGGGGTTCCCTTGTGTGTTACTTCATGTTTCTCCCTTCCTGCCTTTGAGATTCTCTCTTTGTCTTGAATTTTTGCCATTTTAATTGTAATGTGTGTTGAGGTAGGCCTCTTTGGGTTCCTCTGGATTGAGACTTTCTGTGTTTCCTGCATTTGTGTGACTTTTTCTCTGATCAAATTAGGGAAGTTTTCCATCATTACTTTTTCAAACAGGTTTTCTGTCCCTTGCTCTTCTTCTTCTCCTGCTGGTATGTCTATTATATGGATATTATTACATTTCATATTGTCTTGCATTTCTCTTAATCCCTCTTCATTCTTTCTGAGCCTCTTTTTCTTTTCTTGCTCTTTCTGGGTGTTTTTTTCTACTTTGTCCTCCAATTTGCTGATCTGATCTGCTTCATTGATTCTGCTTTTGATTCCTTCTACTGTGTTCTTCAGTTCAGAAATTGTATTCTTCATTTCCTCTTGGCCCTTGTTGATAGTTTCTATTTCCTTTTTCATGATGATATAGTTTGCAGTGAGTTCATTGTAATTTGCCTGTAATTTCAGGTGGTTCATTGTGAGCTCATTGAGCTTCCTGATAGCCATTGCTTTGAACTCAATATGTGATAGTTGAGTTGCTTCTATTTCATTTAGCATTCTATCTGAGGCTTCCTCTTTTCCTTTCATTTGGGGATTGTTTCTTTGTCTTCCCATTGTTCTTGAGAGTCTTCTTGTTGGCCTCTGCTTCTTAAATTGATCTGTTCTTGCTCCTTGGGTTTATGGTGTGAACTTCTGTGGTAGAATACCCATGAGATTCAGTGGTGCAGTCTCTTTTGGGTATCCTGGTGTTCACAGCTCCCCCCTACTCTTTTTTTTGTGATCAGTTGGAGGGGTAAGGCAAAATGGTTTAGGACAGCAAGAGAGTATTCTATGATATTTATAGTAGCAGCTAGTAGAGA
Organism: Tonatia bakeri; assembly: GCA_004024845.1. Lineage (NCBI taxonomy): Eukaryota > Metazoa > Chordata > Mammalia > Chiroptera > Phyllostomidae > Tonatia > Tonatia bakeri. The sequence goes on from PVIA01017367.1 coordinate 13,804, forward strand.
AGAGATAGGAGATCCTTTGGCTATGTATAGTGTTATCCATGATCTTCCACCCCTCTAGCCACTTTTTAGAAAGGATGGAAAGAAGATAAGACTCTTGTTGGGTAGGAAAGGATTGTAAGTTGGATCTAGAAAGCAGTGAGGCTGTGGGAGGTCAGATTCTGAGGCAGGGTGAGAGTAAATAATAGTAGATAGGTGTAGTGTGTGAGAGAATAGAGTTAACCACTACAGTAATAGAGTTCAGGAAACCGCGAAGTGGGCTGAGAGCTGGGAGGGGTGTTGTGTAGTATTTACAATTATATGGAATAGGTCTTCTTTACAGTAATATTAGAGCAACAATCATATGACAGAATCTATGAGATCTAGATAACAAAAATAGGTAGTATAGAACCTTGAATAGTGTACTAATGGAACACAAATGAAGGACAGTAAATTAGCAATACATTATGAATGAGATAACAGGGGCAACCTATCAAATGATACAGTATAACTAGCCAAGCAAAGAAGACTATACAGAAAGAAGAGGAACACCAAAATACTATTAAAATAAAAAATGTAAGAATAATAAAAAAGGTAATACAAATATGCAATAACTTGCAGGTTCAAAAAAAAGAAAAAAGCAGAAGATGGAATGAAGAAGAGATAAATTTGGAAAGGAAGGAATAATACTAGAGTGAAAGAAAGGGAAGCATAAGGAATTGAGAGATATAAAAATAATAAGAATTAAAAAATAAAAAAGTTACTTAAAAGAAGATAAAATCAAACAATGTAAAAAACAAAACAAAACAAAAACCTCTTGTTGGTTTCTAACTGGCCAAACCAGTTTTTCTGGTCTTGCAGGCTTCAGCAGGCTGAGGGGTGATTGGAGTGTTTTTTCTGCCTTCTCAGTCTGAACTCAATCTCTCTCGTACTGTCCCCAGGGCTGGCTGTGGTCTCCCCAAAGCGGGTGCCTCTCCACAGGGCCCTGTGTGTGGGTCTGGGTGCTCCTAAGCACACTCCCTGGAGCTCACTGCCGGGCTCCAGTATCCCCTGGAGTGCCTTCATCTTTTCCGGATTCACAGTGTGAGCTCTGGGGATCCTGAGGGGCACGCACTTCCACCAAATTCACAGCCTGAGCACCCGGGATCCCTAGGGGCGCTGACTTCCCCCAAGTTCACCACCGTGGGCTCCAGGATCCCGCAGAGACCCCCCCACCCGCTGCGCCTTTTCCGGATTCACAGTGTGAGCTCTGGGGATCCCGAGGGGCATGCACTTCCCCCGAGTTCACGGCCTGAGCACTGGGGATCCCGTGGAATGCCCATGCATTTTCCGTGTTCAGGGCTGTGGGGTCTGGGCCTTCCACAAAACCACACTATCTCTGGGTTGGGGGTGCAGGCGCAGGACCAGGCTGCCCTTGGTGGCACAGGCTGAGGCGCACACTCTTCCCAGGGCTATGCATAGGTGCTCGCAGCCCGCCTGTGATTGTCTCTCAGTCCTCACTCCCCTCTCTGTGCCTTCAAGCAAGGAGGCCTTCCCGGGTGTTGTTCAATCCTTGTTTGGCCGGGGAGGGAGTGGTTCACCCAGCTGTCTCCCAAGTGCCCTGAGGCAGACCTGGGAGCACTGGGCCTAGGGACTGCAACCTCCCTGGTCCCCCAGCTGATCTCTGGGCCTGTATTATCCTGAAGCAGGATATCCTTACTGTTTGGTTTTTCAATGTCCAATATAATTTTTGATCTCCAATTTTCATAAATGTGATATTGTTGGCCTTTTGCTCCATTTCTCCGTAGATCAGTCAATTTTTCTCCTGTGTGTAGGGAAAAGAGGAATATGCCCCCTCCTACCACACCACCATCTTCCAAGTCCCAATTTGTATTTCTTAATCCCTACACTATTTCTACCCATCCCCTAGACCCCTCTCCCATATGACAACCATCAAAACATTCTTTGTATCTATGATTCTGTTTCTGTTCTGGTTGTTCATTTATTTTGGTTTTTAGATTCAATTATTGATAGATATGTATTTATTACCATTTTATCATTCATTTTTTGTTGTTGTTGTTCTTCTTCTCCTTCTTC
>PVIA01017368.1:0-15835 GCA_004024845.1 Tonatia bakeri
ATGGACCTACATCCAAGATTACTCTATTCAGCAAAGCTATCATTTAGAATGGAAAGGCAGATAAAGTGCTTCCCAAATAAGGTCAAGTTAAAGGAGTTCATCATCACCCAGCCTTTATTATATGAGATGTTAAAGGGACTTATCTAAGAAAAAGAAGGTAAAAAATATGAACAGTAAAATGACAACAAACTCACAGTTATTAACAACTGAACCTAAAAAAAAAAGCCAACAAAAAGCAAAAATAAACTAAGCAACCAACTGGAACAGGAATAGAATCACAGAAATGGAGATCACATGGAGGGTTATCAGTGGGGGAGTGGGAGGGGAAGAGAGAGGGAAATGGTACACAGAATAAGTAGTGTAAATGGTAGGTAGAAAATAGACAGGGGGAGGTTAAGAACAGTATAGGAAATGTAGAAGCCAAAGAACTTATGACACATGGACATGAACTAAAGTGGGGGAATACAGGTGGGAGAGGGTATGCAGGGCAGAGGGGAGTAAAGGGGGTGGAGAATGGGACAACTGAAGAGCATAATCAACAAAATATATATTTTAAAAAGAAAGAAAAAATAAAGAAGATTTAATAGCAATCCTTCTTAACCTCTTCTAAAAATTCAAGAGGAAGAAACACTTTTAAACTCATTTTATGAGGCCAGTATTAACCTAATACCAAAACCAGACAAAGACACTGCAAGAAAATAATAGGCCAATATCCCTGATGAACATAAATGCAAAAAAATCCTCAGCTAAATATTAGCAAACCGAATTCAACAACACATTAAATGGACCTTACACTGCCCTGACCAGTGTGGCTCAGTTGGCTGGGTATTGTCCCACAAAGCAAAAGGTCGTTGGTTCAGTTCCCAGTTGGGGCATGTGCCCGGGTGCAGGAGGCAACAGATTGATGATGTTTCTCTCACACACTGATGCTTCTCTTACACATCAACATTTATTTCCTTCTCTTTTTTCCATCCCTTTCCCTCTCTCTAAGAGTAAATAAATAAAAATCTTTTTTTTTTTAAGATTTTATTTATTTATTTTTAGAGAGGGAAGGGAAGGAGAGAGAGAGACAGAGAGAGAAACATCAATGTGAGGTTGCTGGGAGACATGGCCTGCAACCCAGGCATGTGCCCTGACTGGGAATCAAACCTGCGATGCCTGGTTCGCAGCCCGCGCTCAATCCACTGAACTACACCAGCCAGGGCAAATAAAAATCTTTTTTAAAAAGTGTTTTACACCATGATCCAGTGGCATTAATTCCAGGGATACAAGATGGTCGAACATTTGCAAATTAATCAATGTGACACACCACATTAACCAAATGAAAGGAAGGATATAAATCATATGATAATCTCAGTAGATGCAGAAAAAGCATTTATCTAAGTTCAACATTCATTCATGATAAAAACTCTCAAAAAGTGGGTATAGAGAAAATTACCTCAACCAATCAAGGTCATATATGACAAGGCCACAGCTAACATCATACTCAGAGGTAAAATGCTGAAAGCCTTCCTTCTAAGATAAGGAATAAAACAAGGATGCCCATCGTTGCCACTTTTATTCAATATAGTGTTGGAAATCCTAAAGCATTTAGGCAAGAAAAAGAAATAAAATGCATGCAAATCAGAATGGAAGAAGTAAAACTGTCTCTCTTCACTGATAACATGATATTATCAGTAGAAAATCCTAAAGACTCCACACAAAAACTGTTAGAACTCATCAATGAACATAGTGAAGTTGCAGGAAAAAAATTTGATGTACACAAATGAACTGCATTTCTATACACTAATAACTATTAGAAAAAAAATTTTTAAAAAATCCCATTACAATTGCATCAAAACGAATAAAATATCTAGAAAAAAACCTAACCAAGGACGTGAAAGATATATATGTTGAAAACGACAAGATATTATTGAAAGAAACTGAAGACAACATGGACAAATAGAATGATATTCTGTGCTCATGGATTGAAAGAATTAGCATTGTTAAAATGTCCATACTATCCAAATCGGTCTACAGATACAATACAATCCCTGTCAAAATTCTACCAGCATTTTTCACAGAAATCAAAAGAATTGACCTTGTTAAAATGTCCATACTATCAAATCAGTCTACAGATACAGTACAATCCCTATCAAAATTCCAATAGCATTTTTCACAGAAATGGAACAAACAATCCTAAAATTTGTATCGAATCACGGAAGACCCCGAAGAGCCAATACAGTCCTGAGAAGGAAGAACAAAGCTGGAGGCATCAAACTATTACAAAATTATCATTATCAAAATAGAATGCTACTGCATAAAAACAGACACACAGTTCAGTAGAACAGAATAAAGAGCCCAGGAAAAAACCCACACACATGTGGTCATGTAATTTATGACAAAGAAGCCAAGAATATACAATAGTGTTAGGAAAACTAGAGAGCTGCATGCAAAAGAGTAAAATTGGACCACTATCTTATATCAAACACAAAAATTAACTCAAAATGGATTACAGACTTGAACATAATACCTGATATCATAAATCTCCTAGAAGAAAATAAAGGTGGTAAGCTCTTTGACATCAGCCTTGGTGGTGCTTTTTTTGAAGCTGACACAAAAAGCAAAAATAAACAATAGAAATACATCAAACTAAAGAGCTTCTGCACGGCAAAAGAAACCATCAACAAAATGCAAAGGCAATCTATAGAATGGGAGAAAATATTTGCAAATCATGTATTTGATAAAAAATTAATACCCAAAATATATAAAGAAGTCATACAACCCAGTAGCAAAAGAACAATCTTGATTAAAAAGTAAGGAGAGAATCATTGAGCGCGGGCTGCGAACCAGGCATCACCGCAGGTTCGATTCCCAGTCAGGGCACATGCCTAGGTTGCAGGCCATGTCTCCCAGCAACCACACATTGATGTTTCTCTCTCTCTCTCTCTCTCTCTCCTGCCCTTCCCTCTCTAAAAATAAATAAATAAAATCTCAAAAAAAAAAAGTAAGCAGAGAATCTAAATAGATATTTTTCCAAAGAAGACACACAGGTGACCAAAAGGCCCACATAAAGGTGCTCGACATCACTGATCATCAGAGAAATGCAAGTCAGAACCACAGTGAGACAACACCTCAGTTTTGACCATGGTTATTAGGAGACAGATAAGACAGAAGTGTGGGTGAGGGTGTGGACAAAGGGAATCCCTGTGTGTTGCTGGTGAGAATGTAAGTTGGTGCGGCCACTGTGGAGAGCACTGTGGAGGTGCCTCGTAAATTAAAAATAGAACTACCATACGATCCAGTAATTCCACATCTGGATATTTACCTGAAGAAAACAAAAATGCTAACTTAAAAAGATATCTGCGCCCCCACATTCACTGCAGCATAATTTACAACGGCCAAAGCATAGAAACAACCTAAGTGACCACCAGTAGGTGAGTGGATTTTTTAAATGTGGCATATAAACACACATGTGTTCATATACATGCATACAATGAATTTTCATTCAGTCATAAAAAAAGAAATCCTGCCATTTGGAATAACAGGGGTGGACCTTAGCATTATGCTAAGTGAAATAAGTCAGACAGAGAAAGGCAAATGTCATATAATCTCACTTGTAAGTGGAATCTAAAAATAAAATTAAAAAACCTGAACTCAGGTACAGAGAACAGTCTGGCAGTTGCCAGAAGTAGGGTGGGGTGGGGGTGAAGGTAAGCAAAGTGGGTAAAGGTAGCCAAAAGTACAAACTGCTGGTTATAACTAAATTAAGTCAAGGACAGCTACTGTACAGCTTAGTGACTACAGGTAAAAATACTGTAGTGAATATGTGGAAGTTATTAAAAGAGTACATCTTAAAAGTTCTCATCACAAGAAAAAAAGAAGGTTTGCCTGGTGTTGGATGGTACTAGATGTGTTGTGGTGGCCACTTCACATACTGTGTATCAAATTATCATGTTATAGCTCAATCATATCTCAGTAAGATGACAGATACACCTATATAGAGATATATACATGTTATATATCTCAGCACCGTGTTATATATTGTAACTGTTACCGGAATACTCAAGCCACAATCCCTTTATAATTCAGTGCGGGCCTGGCACCCGGCAAGAATGAGCATGCACTGCCCCCGTGGCCTCACGCAAGGTGTCCGCTCACTTAGGCTAAGTGGCTTGAAAATCAAAATTCTTCCCCAAGTTCTGGCATTGTGTTCGGTCCAGTGTACTAGCATTTAATTTCCCTATCACACTATTTTTTACCATCTTGTTTTCAGGATCAAATTCAGAAAGAAATAAGATTACAATAAATAACCTACCACCTGGAATTGACAAGTGTTAAGCAATTAACATTTTAAAAACAGCTGCTTTGTCTTTCTTTTTTTTAAAAAAAAAAAAGAGGCTCAGGAACAAAAAAGAACCTTCCATTCAAGAGAAGACCAATGAGCCAGTCAAGGCACCCAGCGCCCAGCAGTGTTTCCTGACGGCGGCCAGGGGGCTCCTGGGCTACTTGGAAGAGCCTCACAGGCCAGGCCAAGATGAGGACTCAGGATGCAGAGTTTGAGGACCTCACCCCTGCTTTTCCCTCAGCACCTCATAATCTGTCTGCATAGGAGATTTCGCTGGAAAAAAGGGGTTCTGCTGAACCACCCAACATAAGGCAGAAGCTTTACACAGGGCACAGACAATGAAGCTAAACTGCTGCCAACCATTTCTGGCTAAATATGGGCGGGGAGAAGGGGGCAATGAGAGGAGCTGCTCCATTTTCATTGTTTACAACATAAACTTAATGAGCTGTGAGCATTTTCTCTCAGAAAGCAGCCCCGGCTCTTCACGAACACTCAGTTCTTCAAACAGATAAATTGTATTTTGTCACTTCCCACAAGTCACCACAGGGGTCTACCTATGAAGATAGGACACAGCCATTCCCACTTTCAGAATAACTGCTGACAGCAGGAATTACTTCCTGAGGACCCCGCGGTGGGTAGAGCTGCATTCAAGTTTCCTAATAGCATTCTGTTTTCATCATTTCCGAACTTCACTGCTGCTCTGCACACAAGAGTGATGACGAGAACAGCATGGTCTCTTCTGGGCACATTCTGGAGAGACCCTGGTGTGTGGCAGGCCCCTGACCAGCTTCTGACAGTATTTCCCTTCTCCGTGTGTCCATCCAGCTTGGTTTTAATGTCTCTGGCACCGACACAGAGAACATTAATGTAACCATGCTTTCCTTGCTGGCCAAGGTGGCCACTGCACTGGGAAATAATCCCACCATCTGCTTCTTTATCTTGTGTTTTGGGAGTCAGAAAAATATAAGGCAATATCTGGAATATGGTTAGAAATCCAACAGCAGTGAAAAGAGAGCCAGGAAGAACTATTCTAATTATTTAAAACCACAGAAATGTCCCTTTGTTCTGAAAAGGTTCATGTTTCAGAGACTTTTGTCAGTACAAACTGAAGGAATTTCGCTGATTTGTAAGGTATCCCCATCCTGGACACAGTGGCCGTCTCTGCTACTCTGCTATGAGAAATGTGGAGCCCTGGTCTGAGCTTGGTCCAGACTGCCAGCAGGGGGCAGTAGATAGCAACCACCCACTTAAATCCTCTAAGACCAAATTCTCACCAGCCCTTTGCCCGGGTTTTACATTTAGACCAGAAAGTGGGAAATAATAGCACCCTTCTAATCCTCTGTATGATAGCCCTGAAACCTGACGGGGGAGGTCTGGTCTATGGGTACCACAAATATTAACACTGACCTAAAGAACACTGCTTATTTTCCACTAGCTCATTGAATGGTTAAGTACGCAGACTAGATTTATACCCCAGCCCAGACTAGATTCCCTCCCAGCTGTGTGATATGGAAAGCGATTTAATCTTTCAAATCTTTGGTTTCCTCATCTGTAAAGTTGAGAGAATATTAGCACTCACACGTCATAGCATTGTGATAAGGATTCAATGCAATAATGTATTCAAAAACTTGAGCCCGTATAGGGCACTTAGGAATTTAACCAATAACTGTAAGTTGTTGTTATTTTAACTAGGAGGTTGCTGTGCTTTTTTACTGGAGTCTTTTTATTAGGCTCACAATTCAATGGGGAACACTTGCTGTACATGCGGTCAGATTCTGGCCCCAGGAAGGGCTGGCACCTGGAGCTATGAAGAAATTGCTATATGTGCCTTCCTTGTGTTACTACTTACTTGTTTGTTACTATTTGATATGCTAGCACTGTAGACTTTTAGACCGAAAGGTTATGGTCCGACACACAAAGAGAGAACAAACTATTTGGGGCATAAAATGGCCTTTCCACCCAATTACTTGGCCCAAGAAGGGAAGGCTGACAGCAGGGAGGGAGTTGGTACTCATTGGTGATCTTAGATCTGGTGCTACTAGGTCTGACATACGTAAAAGACCAAAGACAGCTGCTCCACCCCTTTTACTGTGCCTCAGATTCTACAAGGAAAGTGTTTTAAAAATACAGATGCCCGGACCCCAGCCAGCGAATCCTCTCAGTGGGTCTGGAGGAGTCCTGGTTCCCAGGGCTGAGGACCACTTGCTGAGAATCACCATCAAGCTGTTGTTCCCCAGCTGGAATGCTCTCAGATTGTGTCAGATTGTTGGAAATTCAGCTTGCCAGGCTGCACCACCAGGTGCTTCTAATTCAGTAATTCTTCAGCCACACATTGGAAAACTCCACCCCGGTGCACTAGAAAGCCCAAAGCCTGATGGGCAGATGGCAAAGTGCAACTTTGAGAAGTTGATTCTGAGTGAAACAAGCAAGCCCTGTAAATGGGCACGAACATCCTCGCTGGCATTACTCAGCCTTGTTCCCCGAGCTCTCTGTGTGTGCCTGGGAATGCTAATAACAACTCAGGGGGAGGCCCCATGATGGGGCCAGTAAATACCTGTTTTATAAATGAGAAAACTGCAGCACAGAATCTTACATTATTTGCCCATCGGCCCAGAGTGGAAACGGTATACTGAAAATCCATACAGAAGAGACAGAAGGATGACAGATAACCTGCAGAAGATTCCTATGAGGAAGAACCTGTAATTCTAGAAAGTGACGTGAAATCTGCCCTGAACACACTGGGAAGAAATAAATCACCGGGGTAGACAGGAAACCATTAGCACTATTTCAGACCACAGAGTCTGCATCTGTCAGAACCTAATAAGAATGTGTCAACAAATGTGGAAAACAGAACAATGGCCTGCAGCCCGGAAACGTTCCATGTGCATCCCAGTCTTCATGAAGGAGATGCCAGGGAGTGCGGTACATAAAATGAATACTAGGCCATCACTGTAATTTCCCACACAAATAGCGTGATGCCCAGGTGATGCAACAAAAGCAACATCTTACATGGAGCTAGAAATTCAGGATGCTCAAGCAGACTCTGCAAAGGAAGAGGCACTCGAGACCCGACTGTGAACATCTGTTGGATACTACAGTTCTCCAAAGACTCTCAGAAGAGGGTTAGTCTGTATTTATAGACTATAAAGCCTTAGACTGTGTGGAGCATGAAAAGCTATGGGCTTCCCCGAAAGAAATGGGTGCCCCTCAGCACTTGGGTGTCCTGATGCATAACCTGTGCTGTGGACAGGAAGCCACTGTCAGGACAGAACATGGACAGGATGGTTTCCTGCAGGCAATGGCATTGGACAAGGGTGCATTTTACAGCCCTTTTATTTAATCTGTACATGGACATATTGTTAAAAAAACTGAGCTAGACTTGGCCCTGGCTGGTGTAGCTCAGTGGATTGAGCGCGGGCTGCGAACCAGGCATCGCAGGTTCAATTCCCAGTCAGGGCACATGCCTAGGTTGCAGGCCATGTCCCCCAGCAACCGCACATTGATGTTTCTCTCTCTCTCTTTCTCTCTCTCTCTCTCTCTCCCCCCCCACTTCCCTCTCTAAAAATAAAATAAAATCTTTAAAAAAAAAGATATTAAAAAAAAAACTGAGCTAGACTTAGACAAAGGGGGAGTGAAAATTCATGAAAGAACTATCAATAGCTTAAGACATGCCAAGGACATCATCTTAGTGAAAGAAACAAGGACTGAAATGGCTTCTGATGAAACTGAAAGAAGAACGTGCTAAACAGGACCGCATCGGAAGATTAAGACAACAACAAATCATAACTACAAACGAAACATACAGTTTTAACACAGACGATGAAGACACCGAAATCATTTAAGACTTTGCTTACCCTGGTTCGGCCATCAAATGGAGACTGCAGCCACGAAATCAAGAGAAGGCTGAGACCCAGAAGGGCAGCAATGGGAGAATTAGGGAAGATCAACCAGAGCCAAGACATGTCATCAGAGGCCAAGGCTAAGATCACTCACACCCTCCCACTCCCAATTACTATGTACAGATGCACAAGTCGGACAACAAAGATGGCTAATAGGGGGGAAAAGATACATCTGAAACATGGGATTGGAGGAGAGCCCTGTGGACACACTGGACTGTAAGAAAGATGAACAAGTGGGCTGGCCCTACAGCAAATTAAGCCTGAAGCATCTCAGGAGGCACAAATGACAAAACCGAAGCTGTTTTACTTCAGGTGCATCATGAGAGTACAGAGTTCTTTGGCAAAGACAATAATCTGGGGGAAAACAGAAAGCAGCAGACCAACTACGAGATGGAATGACACCATGAAAGCAGCTACAGGCTCAGTCTCCAGCAGCCGAGCGGCGCTGTGGAGGACAGGACGTGTGGACACCACTCATTCATAGAGTGGCCAGGAACTGGGGCTGAACAACGGCACCAAACACACGTAAACAAGGAAATCACAGCACAGGATGTTTAGCTCATTTGCCCCAAGTCCTAGAATGAGCAAGCAATAGAGAGAGTGAGAATTCAAGCAGTGCAAGTCCGGGACAAACTCTCTTCCCTGCAGAGTTATTTCTTTTCTCTGTGGACATGCGGCCAGGACAAGGTACTGAAAAGAAAACAGGATGATATGATGCCTTTCTCCTGTAAACTTAACCTTGTTAAAGGTGTAATACTGAGGAGCCCCTTGGTAAAGAGCTAATAGTGAGAGGGATAGATGTTTCACTCCAAGAGAAAAAGTTGGGAGAGGGTGTGGGAAAAGCAGCAGGGACCTCTGAACCCCCTTCCTCATGAGGGGGGAGGCTGAAGCCATGTAGGGGCTCTGAGGTGGGCCAGGGGCTCCTGGCCCTGCTTGTGCTTCCCATCCTCTGGGAGTAATGTTAAAGACAGAGTTTGGGAACCTGAAGGAAACAAAACTTCCCAGAGATTCCTGAGCACAGATGACTGGGGGCCAGGACTGGCCTTATGATGTGTGGGGCCCAATATAAAATGAAAATGTGGGACCTCTTGCTTAAAAGTGATTAAGAATTTCAAGGTGACAACAGCAAAGCACTAAACCAGATCTTCCTGGGAGCCAACCCTGCCCAGAGCTGTCTAAGGATTATGTTGGATCCTGAGTGCAGAATGCTTAGCTAACACAGAGGTGGTTGCAGAGCCGGCATCAAGTACTGGAGCTGCTGCAGGAGGGTCAGGGTTCTCCACAGGTCGGGTGGGGGCTGGTCCTAAACAGGTCTGTCTGTGAGCTGCCTGCAGCATGAAGTGTCCACCACCTGCTGCTCCTGTTTAAAAGGGGTCTCTGCCCGGGAATTCCTAGCAGAACTTGTAGTGAAAGGTACTCTCCACAAAATCTGGGCTATTTCAGAGTCCAGAGGATCCCAAATCCTGCAGTCACAGGAATGCTGAAGGGTCCACACAGCCCAACAGAATGCCAGAAGGTAGAAACATACACCGACCCGTGGCGTCCCACCCCAGGGAAGGAACACCCAGGCTGCTTTTTATATGGGGTCAGCTTGAGAAGGGGAACTACCACCAGAACGAACCAGTCAGCCTCTGCTCTTCTCACAGCACATTCCGCACCTCCAAGTAAGAACAAACACCACCACACCCACCCCCTCAAGGCACTCCTCGCCATCTCCAGCACCCATGCATATTCCTCTGACATACCTCCGCTTCTGCGGAACAACAGTGAGGCAGGGGGCATGGCCCAAAGGACCACGGTGGACAGACAGGGAGATAGGTGAGAGAAGCGATGGCAGTAGAAGCAAGTCATGAAGGGGCCAGAAGAACAATCAGATGTGCTCCCTCTGTCTCTGTTGGAAACAAGGCTGTTCTCAGGTTTGAGAGTGCCTCCTCCGACTGTTGTGCATTAAGTCTTTAACATAACCAGGGTGTCTCAAGCACAGAAGGAGGTGGAGATCTGACCAGAACACTCGCCTTCCCAGAACCTTCCATGAACTCCTATTGCTGGTTCTTGGGGGTCAAGCTTGAACGCAGCAGTTTGACACAAAGGAGGAGGGGACACTAGACAGTCCTAAAAACCGACTGTCTGAGGAAAGTGGGAATCGTCGTAGGGTTTTGAGAAAAGGAGCAATGTGATCTGGCTCATGTACATCTCGAATGATCCCTGTGGCTGCCATTCTGAGCATAATGGTTAAAGCAGGGATGCCAGCTATAGAGCAGCTGCAGTAATCTATGTGAAAGGGGGTGGTTGGGACCAGTGGGTGGGAGGCAGAGACGGTGAGAAGTCTAAGAAGGGGCATCTTGTATTCTGCTGAACGCTGAGGGAATACTGCTTGACCTAACGCAAGATGTCTCCAAATATGGATTTATAGTCTTTACATACAGCAACAATTCAACAAATATGTGTTGGAAATTAAAATAAACACACAAAAGACTCCAATTAATTGCCTGAAGCATCCTTGTTAGAAGAGCCTATTCAGTTCATAGGCATGTGACACTAGTAGATGCTTAAATGTATACGGAATAAATGAATAATATATCTTATACCGTGTGAATACTGTATTCCTTTAGACATAATCATTTACAGACATTAATTCAAAGTATTTTTTCACCACAGATATAATTTATTTTAGTTGACTTGCTTTAATAATTATTTTGGCTTCTCTTGCCACCACTGTAAGTCATTTAAGCTTTATTATTTTACCCAAATCATAAATTTGATTTTAAAATGACCAGACTCAGAAAGCACTGTAAGTTCCATGTAACATTTGAGTTAGGTCCCTACTCCCACATTAGCTTGATATCAATGACCCTGAGCCTCATACTACTGATCTATAAGGTGAGAGAGTTCTGCACACTAATATCCAACGTCTCTCCAAGTTTGAAAATTCCAGAATTTGGCAGTCTCTAAAAAATGTACTGAAGGTCCACCATCCCATGTATTTGAAATTCTTTGGGATCAGTGCATTTTGAAGTTCAAAAAAATTGGATTTTGGGTTCATGTAACACACCCAATGGAGTCTGGGGCAACATGGAAACTGCCAGATTCATTTCACATTTCTTCCGGAAGTCTACAGGAGAAGCAACGGAAGCCTTTCAGGTAGCACACGAAGCACAGGCATACCTCAGAAATACTGCGGATTCAGTTCCAAAGCACCGCAATAAAGAAAGTGTTACAATAAAGTAAGTCATGATCTTTTTGCTGGTGGAGGGTCTTGCCTTTAATTTGTAAAAAAAAATAAAAAAGTGCAACGTCTGTGAAGCTCAATAAAGTGAAGGGCAATAAAACAAGGTACGCCTCTAACTGAAATCTTATACATAGATTTGGGTCCCCAAATGCTAGTAAGGAGCAGTTTCTGAATTTTAATTAATATAAGGAAGAACAATGGACAGGGCTGACTTAAAATCTTTCACTAAAGAAGTTACAGGCCTGGGATTCTGGTCATGAGGGCATTGGAAGTAAACATGGCTCCGCTCCTCATAAAACCACATCAAAATTACAACTAAACCACAGAACAACCAATATTCAGAACCATTAGAAATCAAGCTGAATGGAAGTTCTATAACTACGTAATTAAGGAAACCACATCAAGACTGGTAGGAGAGGCGGAGATGCGGAACAGGCTGGTCCCACAGCCACGTGTGGTAAATAAAAATCAGGAGGGCTAGCTAAGGAGCAACAGGTACCAGCCTTACACACCAGGCCCCCCAACCCAATGTTCCAGTGCCAGGAAAATAAGTCTCTATAACTTCTGGCTGTAAAAACCAGTGGAGATTTAGGCTGTGGAAAGCAGAAACTTATGGAGTCTCAGGCAGTTCCTCCTAAAGGGCCCATGCACAGACGTCATAGGACTCACTCTTTCTGAGATCCAGCATAGGGGCAGCAGACTGAAGGTAACAGAGTCATATGGGGAGGAACTGAATTGTCTGGCATCAGGGCAGGAGCTGGGGGGCAGCTTTCTCCCAGATAGAAGTACTAGCAGAAGACATTGTTCCTTTTCTGAGCCCTCCTCTTACAGAGCCACTGAGCCAGGAGGCAGGCGCTGTATCTGAGTCTCCATCAACCTGGGTCACACTGTTGGCCCCAACCTGGTGATTCCCTGAGTCCATGCCCCACCCAACTCTCAGGCCCACCCAAGCTCTTTCCAGTGAGTTTTACATACAAATGACTTGTCTTGGCCCATGCTTCAAATTTTCCTAAATTCTCTCAAATAAGCAGCATCTGGCTTCAGCAAGCCCCAGACCTTTCGCTAACTTGCCACAGGACCAGCACTATCAGCAGCAGGTGGTGGTTCACAGCTTGGCTTCACCTAGGCACATCCAAGCCCAGCACAAATAGCAGCCATCTGAAGATCACTTTGTAGCTTAGACTGTGTGACCCCAGAAAAAACACAGTTGGTGGCTGACCCTGCATGTGCTAACAGCAATCAAGACTCAACTACAACAGGAGGGTGTACACACCTTGAGTACCCAGCTTGGGCAATAGGAGAGGCTATGTCACTGGACCCCACAGGACATCGACTACATGAGGCCACTCTACCATGCCTGGGAGACATAGCAGCTCAACCTAATATAGGAACAAACACAGGAAGGCTGCCAAAATGAGGAGACAAAGAAACATGGCCCAAATTAAAGAACAGATCAAAACTCCAGAAAAAGGAAACAGAATGGAGACAAGCAAGCTACTAGATGCAGAGTTGAAAACACTGGTTATAAGGATGCTCAATGAACTTAGTGAGGACCTCAACAGCATAAAAAAAATCCAGTCAGAAATGAAGGATACATTAAATGAAATAAATAACAATTTACAGGAAAACAACAGTAGAGTGGATGAAGTCGAGATTCAAATTAGTGATCTGTAATACAAGGAAGCAAAGAGCAACCAAACAGAACAGCAAGAAAAAAAAGGATCCAAAAAAATGAGGAACCTCTGGAACAACTTCAAGTATACCAACAGTCGCATCATGGGGGTGCTGGAAGGAGAAAACAGACAGTAAGAAATGGAAAACCTACAGGGTCCAGCAGAAGAAAGGCCTGCTTGAGTGTGGTTGGTAAGGTAATAATATGGATGTAATAATTTATAGTTGTAATTTGAATATTTCACCTAAAATGCCATATGGTGTGCTTGAGTATGATATTGCTATGTTACAGAATTACATGTGTATGATTTTATAATAACAAAGGGGCATTATTTGTGCTGGACCCTGTATTTGAAAAAAAATAATGACATAGGAAAATAATGAAATAGGGAAAAAAATTTCACTAACTTGGTGAAGGAAATAGACATACAAATTCAGGAAATGTACAGAGTCCCGAGCAAGATGAACCCAAAGAGGCCCATGACAAGACACATCATAATTAAAAAGCAAAGGTTAAAGACAAAGAGAGAATCTTAAAAACAGCAAGGGAAAAGCAGTTAGTTACCTACAAGGAAGTTCCCATAAGACTGACAACTGATTTTCCAAAAGAAACTTTGCAAGCTAGAGGGAACTAGCAAGAAATATTCAAAGTGATGAAAAGCAAGGACCTACAACCAAGATTACTCTTCCCAGAAAAGCTATCATTTAGAATCAAAGGACAGATGAAGAGCTTCCCAGATAGGAACAAGCTAAGAAGTTCATCATCACCAAACGAGTATTATATGAAATGTTAATAGTTCTTCTTTAAGAAGAAGATCAAAAATATGGGCAATAAAATGGCACTAAATACATATTTATCAACAATTGAATCTAGAAAACAGAATAAACAAATAAGCAGAACAGAAATAGAATCATAGATACAAAGAACATTCTGATGGCTGCCAGATAAGATGGAGGTCAAGTGGATGGATGAAAAAAGTAAAGGGATTAAGAAGTAAAAATTGGTAGTTACAGAATAGTCATGGGAGTGTAAAGTACAGCATAGGAAATAGAATAGCCAAAGAGCACATACGCATGACCCATGGACATGAACAAAGGTGTGGGGATTGCTTGAGAGAGTTGGGGGAGGGGGGATAAGGGGGAAAATTGGGACAACTGTTATAGCATTAACAATAAAATATCACTTTTTAAAAATTTAAGGAATAAGAACATCAGTACAATGTTACAGGAATTGGGATGTGGCCATGATTAATACTCTTGTGAAATTTGTATAGAAAGCTATTTGAGTAAAATGAGAAATCACTATATTTCCATGGAAATGAATTTAAGAGTCATTGCTACATGATGAAAATATGAAAGGCAGCTCATTTATGTCAAGAAATTCTTACTAGAATAAAGCCATTCAAGCATGTAGCTTCATGTCCAAATCTAGAGCAAGGAAGTTCTAGCATTGCTTTGCTTGAATCCACTCCTTTCAAATACACTTTGTTTCCAATTTTGAGGCAGAGAGCCTGAGTAAGGTGGAGGAGAAAGCCAAGGCTTCTTTCGAGGTGGGATGGGGCAGGATGAAGTACACCCAAACTTCTGTCCACCTGGCCTTCTTCCTCTTGTTCCATCCCTGTCCTCCCTTCTTTTCCTCCCTTCCTTTCACTCTTCTTTGCCCCATATGCTGCAAATAAATCTCAGAGAACCAAGGCTATGGTACTGGCTGGCTGAAGGGGAAGCTGGACCAGAAAACTATTTACATTCAAATTACTTTTAATTTACCCAAGAGTATTCCGGCCAAGATGGAGGTGTAGGTATATATACTGTGCCTCTTTGCACAGCCAAAAGAAGGACAACAACAAGTTTAAAAACAAAAAATAACCAGAACTGACAGAAAATCTGTCATGGAAGTCCGACAACCAAAGAGTTAAAGAAGAAACATTCACCCAGACCGGTAGGAGGGGTGGAGACAGGCAGCTAGACAGAGAGGACTCTTGGCAAGGCAGCGGCTGGTGGAGTGAGTGGTTCCACATTTGTGTACAGATAAACCAGGAGGAACAACTGGGGAGCAAGACAGACCACACAACCCAGAGTTCCAGAGCGGGGAAATAAAGCTTCAAAGCCTCTGACTGAAAACTCCAGTGGGGATTGAGGCAGCAGCAGGAGAAACTCCCAGCCTCACAGGAGAGTTCAGTGGAGAGACCCACAGGGTCCTAGAACATACACAAACCCACCCACATGGGAATCAGCACCAGAAGGGCCCAGTTGCTTGTGGGTAGCAGGGGAAGTGACTGAAAACCCACAGAGAGAGAAGCAAGTGCTATTGTTCCCTCTCGGACCCCTCCCCCACATACAGTGTCACAGCACAGCCGTGTGGGTTGCCCTGCCCTGGTGAACACCTAAGGCTCTGCCCCTTACTACGTAACAGGTGCACTGAGATTTAAAAAAAAAAAAATGGTCCAAATGAAAAAACAGTTCAAAGCTCCAGAAAAAAGACAACTAAGCAAGAAAGATATAGCCAACCTATCAGATGCACACTTCAAAACACTGGTTATCAGGATGCTCTAGGAACTCACTGGGTACTTCAACACCAGAAAAAAAAGACCCAGGCAGCAATGAAGGTTGCATTATGTGAAATAAAGAAAAATCTACAGGAAACCAACAGTGATGGGAAGGAAACCAAGACTCAAATCAACAGTTTGGAGCAGAGGGAAGAAAGAAACA
>PVIA01017369.1:0-15861 GCA_004024845.1 Tonatia bakeri
CAGGCCCAAGTGGTCTCTATGTCACCAAAGGTGGGGTCACAAAGAGGAGTATGTCCTGTGGGGACTAGTTCCTCAGTGGGAGGAGCTATATCTGCACAGAGTTCAGTGTTCTGGAAGGGGACCTATATCAAATAACACTGATTTGGACTGAAACCCTGATTCTCCCACTGAGTATGGTCCCTGTGTCTTCTATCTTCTCCCAGGTAAATTCAAATAGACAGATATAAAGAGTTCTGTCTCATGAATATTCAAATGAGAAGAGGGAAATTAGTTTAAATGAGGGGCTCTCTTTGCCTTGGGAATATCATCCACAGCCACACTCTATGTTATAGAAGTCCTGACAGCACATCCCCTCACCATGGACTGGAGCTGAATAGCCCTCTTCCTGGTGGCAGTGACTATAGGTAAGGGACTTCCCAGTCCTTGGGTTGAGAAGGGGACTAGGAAGAGTCGAGGGGGACTTCTATCCACTTCTGTCCCCTCTCCCCAGGTGTCCTCCAAGGTGAAGCTGGTGCAGTCTGGAGTGAGGTGAGGATGCCTGGGGCCTCAGTGAAAGTCTCCTGCAAGGCTCCTGGATACACCTTCACCAGGTTCTATATGCATTGGGTACAACAGGCCATAGACTAGTGCACAGACTATTCCAAAAAATCCAAAAAGATGGAAACTCCCAAACTCTTTTTATGAGGCCAACATCATCCTAAATCCAAAACTAGATAAAGACACAACAAAGAAAGAAAATTTCAGGCCAATATCTCTGATAAACTTTGATGCTAAAATCCTCAACAAAATACTGGCAAACTGCATCCAACAATACATTAAAAAGATCATTCACCATGACCAAGTGGGTTTCATCCCAGTGATGGAATGATGGTTCAATATTCACAAATAAGTACATGTAATACATCACATAAACAAAAGCAAACAAAAAATTACATGATCATATCAATAGATGCGGAAAAAGCATTTGATAAGGTACAGCATCCATTTATGATAAAAACACTCAGCAAAGTGGGAATAGAGGGAACATTTCTCAACATAATAAAGGCCATATATGAGAGACCTACAGCCAGCATCATATTCAATGGGTAAAAACTAAAATATTTTCCACTAAGAACAGGAACAAGACAAGGTTGTCCACTTTCATGACTTTTATTCAATATAGTATTGGAAGTTTTAGCCACAGCAATCAGACAATAAAAGTAAATAAAAGGCATCCAAATCAGAAAGGAGGAAACAAAACTGTCATTGTTTGCTGATGACATGATAGTGTACATAGAAAATCCTATAGACTCTACCAAAAAACTGCTTGACCTAATAAAGGAATTTGGCAAAACAGCGGGATACAAAGTCAATATCCAGAAATCAAAGGCATTTCTGTACACCACCAATGAAACAGCAGAAGCAGAAATCAAGGAAAAAATCCCATTTGAAATAGCAAAAAGACAAGTAAAATACCTAGGAATAAACCTAACCAAAGAGGTAAAAGACCTATATTCAGAAAACTATATACCACTGCGGAAAGAAATCAAGGAAGACACAAACAAATGGAAACATATACCGTGTCACTTAAAAAGCTTTTATACCATATTCTGTGTAACTCTGTTGATGAACATAAGTCATGTTTTTTGTCATGAGACTCAAACTAAGTCCAGCATTCTCCCCTTACCCACTTCCAACCTTGTTTCCAGATGTGTGGGTAATTTTTTCCTGCAAGGATCTCCTCCTGGTAGCAAGTCTGTCTTTAGTTCCTATGACTGCTGTAACCAACAAACATGGACAATGGTGGTTGACCTATTTCTGGGGAGGTGTTTTTTTGTTTGTTTGTTTGTTTACACACACAATAGAAAATCAATGAAAAACATTGATAACTTAAACTTTGTTGAAAATAAATAAATTTACCCCAACAAAAATCTACTAAACCAATGAAAAGACTAATGTGAAATGAAGAATATATTTTCACATCATTTAAAGGAAGAGAGTGCTTATTATACATTAAAAATGCCATATGTTGTCTGGGATAGTCCAGCACCCACTGACCACAGTGACTGTCTTCATAAGCAGAGTCAAGGAAGGCTGAGAGTGATGGTTTCCTATCAGAGTTGACATTCCCTTTCTTGTGAGCAAATCTGTACTAGGAAGTCCCCTCATTTCCCCCCGCTGGACAGCAACATCATCCATAATACTGTAAGGACAAATCAGGCATCATTGAATTGTGGTGCCATTTACAAAGTGGGCTTAAGACCTTGTCAAACATGACAGTCATTGTACTCTTCTGATCTTATTTTCCTATGACTGGGAACTATTAGAAAGCAAGACAGACTGTGACCAACCAACCCAGAGGCACAAGAAAAAGATAACACTTGAGCAAACTGCAGCTTATGCCAAAGCACCAAAACCTTCTGTGTTGCAATGCCCCTGACAGCCCAGTGTCCACACAAATACAGCCACCTGATTCTTTTATAATCCAATCAAAAGCCAATGCCCCTACATCTCACTGCTACTGTATCTCTCCACAATTTAGCCCCTTTCCTCCTTTGGAAAGTGAATCAACTTTGTTGTCTACATTTTCTTCACTTTGTGAATTCTTTCACAGCCTATATACTGTCCACCCTTACCAATACTAGACTGATAAAATTGGTAAGTTAATCCATTGGTACAATCATTCCAATATATGAAGAATCCTGATTTGTAAACATACATAAACACTATTTTCATTTCTAGTCATTTCTCCATGTAAAAACGTGATCATTACTTATGTGATTAGTTTGGAGTCTCAAAAGTGCCCAGAGCTGGTAAAACCCTCAAAGACTCTCTCCCTAATCCTCACTGTCTCTGCATTATCTTTAAACACACTGCACCCTGTCAGGATCCAGGAAATAGTTGGAATGAACAGAGTGCATGTATGTTAACAGGAATATTTTCTATAGCCTGACTCTCAAGAACCAAACTTCCACCTTCAGAGACAAACCAAAGAACCAATTCTCTCTATAGATGAGTTCTATGATGACCAAGGACATGGTCATGTATTATACTGTGAGAGACACAGAGAGGGGAAGTCAGTGTGAGCCCACAAAAATACAAACAAACAAACAAAAAAAACCTCCCTGCCAGAGAAATGAGGGCTTGGCTGCAGGAGACATAGAGGACACCAGGGTGTTCTTGATACCAAGGACACATAAGACCAGGAGGATTTGCTCCAGCAATGAGGTCACAGACAATGTATGTCAGCTCATATGTGGTTCATTCACCACTCTTGTTTATTCATCCACCTGCATGGAGATCCTGTTCACATTTGCACATCGATGCATTCAGTGCATCATGACCAAGTTCATTGGATGCCCATCATGTTTGCACATGGTGACAGGACTACCTAGGGCCCCATGCAGACATGGATAGGGTCTGTGAGAAAGAGGAGATGGTTCTTCTGAAGTCAACTATTGACTAACCAGGACATCAAAATCTACTCCCTCTACAGCTTCCTGATTAAAGGTACATCACATGTGCACGTACACAGATCTTGACATTGAATCTAAGGCTGAACCACCAAGTATGAACAGTTTATATAAAGTTATATCTGAGCCAACCAACAGGAAAAAAATTTTTATGCTCCATTAGTTCAAGGAATATTTATAATCAGCAGAGCCAACCCTACCAACACAGTATCTCTTAAAATGACCAACTTAAAATCTGAGTTCATGACTGAGTATTAATGTGCAAGATACACAGACAGGGGAAGTCAGCATGAGCCCAGACACAAACCTCCATGCAGAAAACAGGAAGTCTGGGTTGCAGCGGGTGCTCAGGACACCAGGGGGTGCTCGGGTCACCATGGGCAGCTCAAAACCCACCAGACACAGGATCAGCCCAGGAACAGGCACGGACGGACTATATTGTAGATGTCTTTTTTTTAACTTTGGTGTTCCCTGTCTTGACTCAGCAACTTTTACCCTGAAATTCTTTTTTTCCCAACTCCCTGACTTCTTTTAGCTTGTAATTTAGAACATATATTAAATTGATATATGATATATATGAACATATACTCATATATATGAAGTTAATACAACATAAAACCCATCATTTAAACATTTTAAACATGCTATTGAGTATCACTTAATATAGTCACACTGCTCTGTTACTATCACAACAATCTAGTGGCAAAAAAATTCTTCCCCTCACCCTGGCTGGTGTAGCTCAGTGGATTGAGCGCGGGCTGTGAACCAAAGCATCGCAGGTTTGATTCCCAGTCAGGGCACATGCCTGGGTTGCAGGCCACAGCCCCCAGCAACCGCACATTGATGTTTCTCACTCTTTCTCCCTCCCTTCCCTTTCTAAAAATAAATAAATAAAATATTTAAAAAATTCTTCCCCTCAAACAAAATTTAATGGCTTTCAGTCCATCACTTCTCAGTCCTGTGCCTCATCTCTGCAAAGTTGTTGTTCCTTTCCATACAGCTGTCCTAGCAATTTGACTTCAGTGCTGAGTGAACTAACAAAACCCTGCTGCCTGCTGTGAGGCTATTGACTTGAAAAATGCTGTTTTCTTTATGCCTGTTATATAATCAAACACATCAGAGTGGTATTGGTCCAATAAAGGATAGAAAACAGACAGAATGTGTTTTTCAGAGTGTGTGACAGAATGGAACATCCTGTGGTCCCACCAGAAGTTTTCACCACATGAAGTTCTCTCTAATCACAAAGGTACAGAATGGATGGTGCCCAGGGTTGTCTCAAACTCATTTCATGAAACAATGTAATAGTATATCAAGCACTCAGGTATTATGAGAACCACATCACAGGAGTGATGGTAAGGAGCAAAAGCAGGAGGGGTCAGGGAGACTGAACTCATTTCCATTTAACAGTAAAGAGAGCCCCAGAGATACCAATTTTCATCTTAAAATTTTAGAGTCAAAATGTTCACATTTTAAATTTGCCTTATTTCCAGTCACTCAAAATCTATAAACTACCATTTGACTTGTGTCTCCACTTAAAATCAAACCACAACCTTTGCAAATACCAAGTCATCCTGAAATGTTCCCATATGTGTCGCTGATAAGGGCGCTGCAAATGATGCAAAATAAGTTCATTGTTCACATCCTTGTGTTCCTCTCTTCTTCAAATAGTAAAATCCTGTCTCTGCATTGAGCTCGTCCTGCCCCAGGTCTCAGATGGATGGAAAGGAAGCTGTTTAAGTCCAAGAGTCTTGCTGCTTGCATGGTTCAGAGTGACCATTGGGAGAAAGTGTAACTTCTGCAACCCTGTTCCCACATATCTCCTGAGCAGTTAGATGTATGGCCCTCTGGACCTGAGAATAAGGTTGAATACTCCACTGCCCACCAGGAGATATACCTCCATTCCTCCTCCCATACATTCTGAGAGTGTTGTCTACTCCAGGTCTGCACATTCACCAGGTCATTTCTCTGCCCCTCTTTCCAATATTAGTTCTGCACACAGAGATTTACAAAGGGCTCTCTCTGGGCTGTTCACATGCCCAGGTGTCAGTTCCAGTCCATCTCTTTATGTCTCTCTTAGTCCCTCTGCACCATTGGCACTGCCTGGCCATGTTCATCCTCATGAAGGAAGCTCTCAGAACGTTCCTCAGTCATTTCTTTTTAGTGTCTCCATACCACCCTGGGTAGTTCATCCCTCATTTGCCTGGCTGTTATGTGACATATTTTCTCAAGGGATATTCTAGATTTCTCTGCTGCATACTGTAGAGAAATTCACAATGTAAATTGCAATCAAGTGAATCTAATTTTGACAAGAATCAGGGCTTCATGCTGTAAAACGTTGGTCTCCTGGTCACACTGCCACAGGAACCTAATTTTCAATCATATTAAGGATTCCAACCACCATTGCTTTATCAGTTTTCAGAACCATTATTTCCACATCAGAGTTTGTTATTCCATGGACAATGGGAGGGAAACATTTTGTAAAGGTTTTAAATGAAACACCAAAACAAGACACATTATTAAAAAATGTAACAAAAAGAAATTAATTAACAGGAAAAAACATTTCTCCTACCAAATATTCTACTAAGGGAATGAAATGACAAGAATAGACAAGAAGATCATATTTGTAAATCACATGTATGATGAAATAAAGTGTTTACTGTACATTAATAATATTATGTGTTGTGTGGGAGACTGTAGCACCCTTGGAGAACTATGACCGTCTCTAGAAGCAAGGCTAAGGAAGGCTGTGAATGGTGGTTCCTTGCAGGATCAGAGTTCCACTTACTTTGAACAAATCTGTGCTAGAAATACTTTTCATTTCTCTTCCTATGAATCCTAACATCACTGACAAAATGACACTGAGAAAACAGGTCAGTTAAAACACTTTTTTAATGATTTCCAGATATGAAAAATCCTACATGGTGCATGTGCATAATAACTATTGTTATTTCAAATAGTTTCATGTAATAACAATATTATTTTTCATGCAATTAGTTTAGGGTCACTGAAATATGTCATGGGCATGCATACAATTAGAGTTTTCATAGGGAGCTGTAGATACAATGAAAATATTCCAAAAATTAAAAAAGAAAGATGAATCTCTCTCACTTGTGCTTGGGATTCAATAACTCAGATAAAATTAATGTTATAAATAAAGAAAATATTGTATTGAAACTGTCTTGCTCTACGTTTTATGTTTTTACAGCAAGGTAGACATTATTTGCATATAAAATCATATTGACTGCCCTGGCTGGTGTAGCTTAGTGGATTGAGCATGGGCTGCAAACCAAAGCATCACAGGTTCGATTCCCAGTCAGGGCACATGCCTGGGTTGCAGGCCATGGCCCCCAGCAACCACACATTGATGTTTCTCTCTCTCTCTTTCTCCCTCCCTTCCCTCTCTAAAAATAAATAAATAAAATCTTAAAAAATCATATTGATACATATTTGGTAATTGTTTGGTCTCAGAAAATATCTGAACAGACAGAAATCCATTTTGAATATTTTGGAAAGATGCATAAATATTCAAAAGCATCACATACTTGCTCTTTTGTAAAATGGTGGCGAGATAGATAGGAACAGAGTCCACTTCCTCCTGAAATGGGTCCAAGCTGGCCAGCAGCAGGACATGTGCATGTAGGACAGTGGGCACCAGTGGAAAAATAATTGTGTGTGTGATTTACTGAGGAACAGATGGACAGTGGGGTTAGGGCCTCATACAGGGATACTCATATGCAACCTTCAGGCAGAGGAACCAGAGGGCATTAGAGGACCCCAAACTTCCCAAGAACTTCAGGACTCTGCTATTGGCTGAGTCAGGGTATCTACCAGCCCGAGGGAAGGGGCTCCCTCATGGCTTCATAGACCCCAGGTTTGATGGCTCCTGCTGAATCACTGGAGTTTAGTAAGGCCAGTTCTCTGTGCCTAGAGGTGTAAGAGCACATGATGTCCCTGAGGAGCATCCTGAAGTCAGGGTATTGTCTTCAATTCTAGACAAGAGGTCCTGAGAGGTCCATTCACTGTGCGCCCAGAAAGGACCCTCCCCCGCAGGGCATGGGATGGGCAGCAGGGGGCATGTAGATCCCACAAGCTCAGGGCTGCTGCCCACAAACAAGTGCAGAGGAGCTGGGGAGGGATTAGCTGTGAGTCCCTGGATCTTTCTCTTTTCATGAAATCCTCTAAAACAAGAGTGAGAGGTGAGTGGACTGTAAATATCCTATTTTGTCAGAGAATTTACCAAACTCAATAAAATATGAGAATGAGAGTAAACGGTTATTGCTAGGCATTTTCATGTTTGAATTGTGAGGACCTGGGGGCAAGGATGGTTGTATTAAGTCACTAGGTGCAGCATTTACTGACACACTGATCCAGGAATAAGGCATTCAGGTAATGAGCCCAGAAGAGACCTAGGTGCTCTCTATGTCACTCAAAGATGAGCTCAAAATGTGGAGCATGTCCTGTGTTGGCTTCTTTCTCTGTGAGGGGAGCTATGTCAGCACAGAGCTCAGGGACCTGGTAGGGGACATATATCCTACAATGCTGATTAGACCTGGAGCCTCAGACTCCCACTGATCATGGTCCTTGTACCTTCTTCCTTCTGTTATTTGGGGTCAAGTCTTCAGTTATGAAACACTCTGCCTCATGATTATGCAAATTAGAAGAGATAGACTAGGTTAAATGTGGGTCTGTCTGTGCCCTGAGAACATCACCCACAGCCACTCCCTCCCCTACAGAAGTCCTGACAACACAGCCCCACATCATGGACTGGAGCTGGAGAGCATTCTTCCTGGTGGCAGTGGCTACAGGTAAAGGACTTCCTGGTCCTTGGGTTAATAAGGGGCCAGGAAGAGGCAAGGGGAATTTCCAACCACTCCTACCTCCTTTCCACAGGTGTCCATGCCCAGGTGCAGCTGGTCCAGCCTGGGGCTGAAGTGAGGAAGCCTGGGGCCTCAGTGAAGGTCTCCTGCAAGGCTTCTGGATACACCTTCACAGGCTACTATATGCACTGGGTGCGACAGGCCCCAGGACAAGGGCTTGAGTGGATGGGAAGAGTTAACCCTAACAGTGGTGGTACAAACTACGCACAGAAGTTCCAGGGCAGAGTCACCATGACAGCAGACAAGTCCACCAGCACAGCCTACATGGAGCTGAGCAGCCTGAGAGCCGAGGACACGGCCATGTATTACTGTACAACAGACACAGTGAAGGGAACAGAGCATCAGCCCAGACACAAACCTCCCTGCAGGAGGGGCTGGGAACACCAGAGGGAGTTCAAGGTCCCTGAACACAAGGGCCTTCTCATAAGCATGTTCACTAGGAGTTCTCTGCTGGTTTCCTGTGTGGTTTCCTCTTCCTGTAACAGTTTCCCTCAATGCATCTCTCTAGATTCCTTATTCTGAACTCACCTCTGAAGCCTCTGAGTTAGACAAGTCTGTTGTAAAGAAACACGATATTCTCACATGGACCAAAGGCAGAGTCTCTTTCAGAAAGTCTTGGCCTAGTTCCAATGAAACATTAAACCTTCTGACCCATGTCAGCTCAATCTATGCAGCGCCTCTGTTGGGCCCAACAGCGTTGCCCAGCCCCTCACAGCTCCTCATGGCCAAGTTGGCCAGCACCACGGTACTTTCTTGCTTGGCAATGGGCATCAGAGGCAAATGAAACAAATGCCAGAAAGTGAAACAACCCTGGGAGTGATGCTCACTGAGTTGGCATCATGCTCACAACACCCAGCATAGGTGACACCACACAGGACAGAGGGACCCACAAAAGCTTGGTGTGGATGTCCATCCTGGAGGCTAAAACACACACATGCACACACACACACACACACACACACACACGGGACGTGGAAAATTTATGGTGCACATTTTAAAATCTCTGGGAGGATTGGGAAAGGCCCTTAGTAAGATATGCTTAGATAGAACCAGGAAAGGGGGCTGATTCAGGTTTTTGTTCTGTTGAGAAGGTGGCAATAGCGGGGTTTTGCTTATTGATATTGTGTGGTTTCAATATCCCAGGGGCATCTAAATGGGGGACCTAGCCTTTCCTATCAGATTTCCTATGTGAACAGATGGTGCAGGGGCAGGAATGACTCATCAGTTGCCAGCATTCACACATAAAATAAATTCAAGCCCAACTACCCATTTCAATTATCAACTATAAAAGATGAACAGCAAAATGGTCATTTTGTGTGGACAACCACAATGCCTATAGAAAATGAAAAGAATTATTATAAGTAAGCCAATGAAGATGATTGATGATGGTGATGATGGTGACGATGATGATGATAGGAATAGATCAGAATCTTTGTCCAAGGTCTTTGGTGGGATCTTTCCCCATCCAAATCATCAGTTTTGGGAAGCCCTTGGCTCAGATATCTGCTTCCAAAAATGACAAGATTCCCCAAAATCTATGAAGATTGTGAGTTTAAGGAGCCCTAATAAACTAACCTTCCAATTGAATAGAATTGTGTGTGTTTCTTTGCATGTAAAATTAAACCCAAAGATGAATTTCATGGAATTTCACTGCTGCATTTGCTGTTGAAACACTTGATGAAATACTTTCCAATGAGGTTCAAAAGCAAGTTTCCTCTCCTGTTCACTGCAATACATAGAACTCAGTGATTGAAAACCACAGAGCCTGTTAGCAAGAGGGAGCAGAAATTCACTGTTAATCTGTGGATGGCATGAAGGGATATATAGGATGGACCGTTTCACTATTCTTTCCTGTCTGAATGCAGTAGGGCAGAGGCCAGTTGTGAGTGAAAGCCACTGAATGCATGATTCTCTCCACTCACATGCCCAGAGGACAACTGGTGTGAACTGGGGGGACGAGGATGGGCCAACAGTGAGAGTGGGAGGAACTTCGGACACAGCAGTTCAAAGAAAATGAATATTCAAATACTTTTATGTAAAATGTTCTTTTTCATTCTTTGAAGAGATTGTGGGTGGCGGTGACCTTCAGGTATGTGTGTTCTGGCCACACAACACAGCACTGGTTGTGGCAAATCTATACAGTGAGCATCCCTATCACTGCATGTGTAAGTGGGGAAAATGCAAATTCAATCAGCTTCTGTCACCTGAATTGACCACAAGTTTCTATCAGAGAATTACCTATATGCATCATGGAAATACACACACAATAAATACAACATATTCACAAGACTTGGAAAGTGAAGTTGGATGAAATCATCCTAATCATTGAGAAGACCCTTGAAAACTCAAGGTCTCAACTTCACCACTGGCTTAGGATTTGTCCTTTCTATAACACAGAAGGAAACAACCTCTGCTATGTGTGGAAGTTTTCACACCTAGGGTGACTGAAGATGATACTAGTGTGTCTATGCCATGTATGGAGTTTGAAAGGGGAATTTAATAAGAGTCTTGTGAAATTATCTGACTCCAAAAAACAGCTGTTTTGAGTAATCAAATATCTGATTGAGGTAGGCATCTATGACGTTTTCTTTCTTTCTTTTTTTTTTACTTGAAATCATACACTAAACATAGACATGTCACAGTAAGTTCTTTGGTTTCCTCTGTAGATTGAGGGTCCAGATGGGATAGTAACCCATTAAGACTGCTTGTTTGGCATAATGAGTTCTTAGAGCATTTGCTTACCTTCTGTGCAATATGTTTTATATTGACTTCCACCCTCACGTTATGCCGGTCTCCAGGATGGATCGGTGCTTGCAAGCTTCCTCACGTCCATGTGAGGAGGTTTCCTAGAGACACAAAGAGCCACTTTTTTCCCAGAGAATCTCATCATACAGCACTCCCCAGACCTCTGTTTATTTTCTGGTGTCATCCTGATTGCCAAGCCCTAGGAAATGCAGTGCCTTCCAATGCATGGGCTGATTTTACATCAGACAGAAAGTTCCATTATTTTACTCCATTGTGGTTAACAGCCTCCAGGTTTAATACTGATGCGTGATCCATCAACAAAACAAATATTGTCAGGTTCAGGTTCTCCATGAATCTCTCTCTAATAAACTGAAGGTTTGTACTGTAATCCTCCTGATGGAGACTAAACAATTGTGACCAAAACCATGAAATGTAGTCATGACACCTGCCTGTCCAAGATGCAGCACACAGGTGTGTGGGCCTCTCCTGGAACCTGGCATGTGGGTAAATTTTCAAGCCAGTGCTTTCTTATTTGAGCAACTCCATATAGTATGTGTGAGTATTTCATGAAAAAAGGGAAACAGAATTGATTTAACACTGAAGAAAATCCCAACATAGAAAATGGCAATCCTGAATGTACATGAGCACAGAAGGGGTTCATTTACCATTTATGTTAATGTATACCCAGGGATGGAGTTGCTTTTCCCATTTGCACATTGATACACTGTGCAGAGGGTGCAAGTTCAGTGGATGTCCACCATGGACATGGTGACAGCACTCCCAAATATTCTATATAGACATGAGTTGGGACTGTGAGAGAGAACAGGTGATTCTTCTCAAATTTATTGTTAATGAACAGGGGGGTCCCGACATAAGCCCCGACCTGCTCCCTGATTACAGCTACATCACAGGTTCACATGGACACAGATCATGATGATGAGGATGAGGCTGAGCTGCCAAGGATGAAGTGTTTACATAAAGTTAGTCACCAGCTTAAGTAATGAGAGACTATATGAATGATTTATTTGTTCTGCAGTCAATAGATAAATAAAAATAATGTTCTTCATGTCAATAAGGTTTTTTATATCTGTCATTTCTTAAAGATATTTATTTATGTATGTATTTATTTGTAGAGCAGGAGGAAGGGAGTGAGAAAGAGAGGGGGAAAAACATCGCTGTGTGATTGCCTCTTGTGTGCCCTTTATTGAGGACCTGGCCCACAACCCAGGCATTTGCTTTGACTCAGAATGGAACCTGTGACCCCTTGCTTCACAGACTGATTCTCAGCCCACTGAGGACACCAGCCAGAGCATGTATCTTTCATTCCATATGGTGATTTGCATTAAGGATTTCCATAACCAAGCCTCTGCACTTTAATCATGCACTCCCCAATCTACAGCTCCATTATTACCTAAGGAGATCTAGTCATGACTGTGTTTCTTGAGTCCCCAAAGTTTAACCTGGTTTTACCACATTGTCTAGCTTCAGGAATGTCCAGTATTTTGGCATACTATGGCCAAACTGGAAGACAAATTTTCCTGGTCCACACATTAAATACTTTGCAACACGTGATTTTAAAAATTTCATAATGTTTTATTTTAAAGAATTTATGTGTTTATTTTTAGAGAAGGGAAGGAAAGGAAAAGAGAGGGAGGGAAAAATCAACGTGTGACTGCTTCTTTCTTGCCTCCTACTGGGAAGGGAACCCTTGCTTACATCCCTGTCATGTGCCCTGACTGGGAATTGAACCTGTGACACTTTGATCCTCAGGCCAGCATTCAATCCACTGAGCCACATAAGCCAGGGTGAAGATCTCATAATGTACTATGTGAATTCATGGTTTTGTGTTGGGCCATACTCATAGCCCCACTGGGATTAATGAGGCCCACAGGCCACAGATTGGATACCCATGGTGAGAATAAAAGAAATACAAGGTAGTGAAGTTGCTTCACATTTTGCAACAAAGTCCACTGAAGAGAAAAGACCTGGAACTCTACTTCTCTGTAGAGTTCACACTTCTGTCTCCCAGTGATCCTCACAGACACTCCACCTCCTCCAAAACAAGGTCCATGTGCTCTAGGGTCATACTCTGTTCATAGTTCATACTCTGATCACTTTGTAGGGAATATAAGATTAGATGAAACATTCCCATTTCCTCAACACAAACCTCCTACACTACACTCTCCCTCTCACCATGAATGTTTATTTCTTTGGGAGTGTCCCTTACTGGTAACCTTGAAAGACATCTCATTTCTATCTTTACTTATTTTCTTATATGACCAAACAGGGTCTATGCACTGTCAGTGTAACCAGATCTGCTGTCCCTCCAAAGAGGTAATTAAGGTCTATTATGTCACAGATTTTTTTTTTTTTTACAAATAGAACTAGTGTTTTCTTTCCCAGGGATGAGCACACCTGAGTAGCTCTTCTAAACCCACATCAACATATGCACAAAAGTTATAATTTCCTTTCAATGAGCAACAATGTGCACCAACTTCCGTCCAGGTTAATGGTCTCCCTATGGCCAGGAGTGACATGTGTACATCAGTTCAAACCAAGGGGCCGGAGACCACCTGATAAATGTGGAATTCCCTTGTTCTGAACTTTAGGGTCTCTTCCCCTCTATTCACCTGTAATAGGTGAGCCCACACATTCAGGTTCTAAACAAAGGGCTCAGATTTTTCTTCTTGAGATGCTTCCTCCAATTTCTGGTGACACTTCAATAACCTACATCCAGGAAAGTAGAGTTTATTACTTAATTCATCCAACAAATATCATTGAATACCCAGGGTGCATTATTTTGCATTCAAGGCTTTGTTAATGCAAAGCAGAGGAGCAGAGTGTCCTTTAGATTTAAAACAAATGGATATTTGTTTTAAAGGTATTTGTTTTAAGAGCATTATACCAAGTGAAATAAACAAGGCGGTGAGGAAAAAATGCCAGATGATCTCACCTGTAACTGGAACCTAATCAACAAAAGAAAAAAGCAAGCAAACTTTAATGAGAGACATTGCAATTAAGACCAATATGACAGTAACCAGAGGGGAGATGGGAGGGGATAATGGGGGGAAGGATTCTCAAGAAAAAGCTATAAAGGACACACAGAAAAAAAAAAAAACAAGGGTAGTAAAAGGCAGGGAGGGAGGTGCGTTTGGTTGGGGATGGGGGAGAAGTGAGGGGTAAATGCAGACAATTGTAATTGAACAACAGTAAAATAAAAATGAAATAAAGCAAATGGATCTAAATAATTCAGTGTGGTAGAGAGGACACCGGGATGCTACTTGGTGACCTGCCCCAGGTGTGAAATGTCAGGCTTGGAGCATTACCCACTAATTAGAGGTGAGGCATTACAGAGGACTTTCCTGCCTCCACGGTGGGTAATGATATTAATATTAGTGGTGGAAATAACTAACAGAACTGGCATCCTTTTTAAGGAGTACACATATCAAGTTGCCACTCAATCCCAAATCAACTTTTCATACAGGAGCAAAAACAGTGAGGCCACACCTGCTATGTCTCAGCATGAGGAGGACAGAGCTGTGCTGTTCTCTCCACGGCACTTATCTACATGACCTCAGGCAATGCCCTGCAAGTCAGTGACCCTAGGTCACAGCAGGACAGCTTCCAGGGGCTGTATTAAGGAGCTTGGTAATGGGCAGGGAACTTCTGTCTGTAGATGGTGAGTTTGGCCCTTGTGCTCAATATTCACTATGCAGCTCCACTGACAGTAGTCATGAAGTGAACCTGCCTCAAAGTTTCAAAGTCCTTAGTGTGGCACATAAGAGACACCAGGATGTGTGAGTGTGGACATCAGACTGAGTGGCAGACACCTCTTACATGTATTCTGAGGAGCTGGCAGTGGAAGTCTATGCACACAGAACTGAGGAGGGTTTATGTCTCAGTTTATCCCCAAAGGTGGGAGTCCTCAGGCCCAGGGTGTTCTTGCAGAGACTCACCCGTGGGCAAGAAAGCAGTGGGACTGGCCCTGCCACCACTTCAAACATCCTAGGAATGACTGCTGTATGCCAGAGAGTCAGCCTTGTCTCAGGGAAGCAAGACTGACTGTCTGGGAATACAGGGAACCTTAAATATCCCACTTTCCATCCTGGTGTAGTGTGTCTACCACTATTCATAGAAAAACTACCAGAATATTCAGATCTGCAGAGTGCCTCTGGGTCCAGGCCAAGATATCCTTCCCCTCTCTCTTCCTCTAATGCCTGGAATCCAAGGCAGGGGCAGAGGAGATATGCCTGTCAGCTCAGAAATGTACACAGGGGAAAGACATACAAATGCTCCCATAAGTTCATAAAATCCAGCTCACCTCCTATCACTACACAACCTTGTGAGGATCCCTTCCCTGTGAGTCCATCCTTGGGGTACAAACCTTGGGGTATGTGCCCATCTGGCTTTCACTTCTCATTGCTGTCAAAGGTGCATCTGTGCCCAGGAAGACCAGACCTGGACCCCATAATTCAGGTCTCACTGATCCTCCAGCACAGACATGCTCCCCTACAGCAGAGCGCTGAGTTTCTGTAGGGGTCAAGACCATGGAGTAACTGAAAATCTCAGCCAGCCCCACACCCCCTTAATTGTAAAGCTGGGTACTGGGTTGGGTCAGTGAATCCTTGTTCCCACCATAGACACACTATGGTCCATTTTCCTCCTGCTGACCATATTTTCCTGTAAGTGCTCCAGTCAGGGATGTCCTCAGGGATGAAAAGACTCCTGCTCTTGTCCTCATGTGGCTTCACCTATTCCTGTCCTTTCTTCACAGGTGTCCTGACTCA
>PVIA01017370.1:0-15835 GCA_004024845.1 Tonatia bakeri
TTATGAATGGGTAGTAATGTGACTGAAGTCAGAAGAAGATGATTTATTGTTGGATTTCTGTAGTGAGTATTTTCAGGAGTATTATCATATATTATTTTCAGGACTATTATCATATATTATTATTGAATATTTTCAGGAGTATTATCATATATTATTATTATATGTAAAATATTGTTATAAGGGTATTATTAAAATCTTGCATCTTCCAATGGAGCCATTTGGCTTTTGAGAAAACATGCTATTTTAAGACAATCTGGATGTGCTAAAATTTTATCTGCTGCCTCATCTCTACTTTTGTATGTAAAAACTATTACCATCAGTGATGCTATGTTAATAATCACTACAGAGCAAAACCTATTGACTTTAAATACTTTGCAATCTGTACTTAAAGTGACTGGCTAACTGCAGTAATGTTTTCTACTGACCAATAGAATTTCACACAATGTGAGCATTATTAACCCTTGAATAACAGATCAGTCTTCCATTTCTGAGCATTCATGACCACCCATAATCTTAGTCCCCATAGGTTATGAATTTCTATCTTCTGAAAATCTCCGCAACCCCAAAAAACTTCAGTGTCTGTAAATATTCCAGGACAGGAGGAGAAGCAACATTGAATGTGTTAATTTTTGCACACTTTGAGCTTTGTGTATGACAAAATATTGTATTTTTACTAAAGCTTCAAACAAAAAAAAATGAAATCCATACTGTGTGTTGTGTAGCAAATTCAAATGCAAAAAAAAATTCTTGTTAAAACAATAATACTTAATGGAGTCTATACACTTAGATTTGTTACACATGGCCATTATGTTTATCTACTCATTACTGATTAAAACAAACAAATAAAAGACCAACAAATGCACTAATTAAGACAAAAACATAAAGTTACAACTACTTATAGTCTCATCACATAGAGACTGATAGTATATATGTTTTATGTTTTCTTTTATAGCTCTTCATGCCTGAAATTTAATGTGTGAACTAATAAACTGAAAAATGGAAAGACATGTACATGTGTACATAACACAACACTGTATATATAATTTACATCTTGCTTTATTCTCTCTACTTATAAGATTTTTTGTGCTACTACATTTTTCATATTCACAATGGCTCACACAATTTCAGTGTATGCATTTCCTTAATTTATTCAATCATTTTGCTTTTCCTGATGTTTGGATTATTGCCAGATTGAGCAATTATTAGGAAGTGCTGAATATCCTTGACCATACATTGAGGTCAGCATTTAACACAGATTTTTTAGGGGAAATTCCCAGAAATAAAAGCTTGGGGTAAAAAAATGATACTGTTGATAAATAATTGGAAATTTGTATCTTATGTTGTTACTTCATTGCACTGAAAAATATACCTACATTGAGCTTAACATTTTATTTGAATAAAAATGTTTAATAATTAATTTTTGCATTTCTTAATTACTTATAAAGCTGACAGTTCATAAGCTCTTTGTATTTATTTATCCCCTCCTTTAAGATATTGAACCTTCTGAGTATCAAAAAATTTTTTTGTGTGAAAGATGTTGCTTTTCCTTTTGTCATCCATCTTGCTTGATAACCCTAAATTTAAATAATAAAATTTTATGACTTTTATACTGTCTGCTTTTTAATGTAATTTTTTACAATTACATTATAAAATGTAATTTTATAACACAATTATAATGTTTTATATTGGTATATATTTTAAATTCTTGATAGTGATTATATGTGCTTTCTCCTTTAAACTTTTGATCAGTTTCTTCTCAGGTATATAAATTAAATAATCAATAATCTGCTATAAACACTTTAGTAACTAAATGAAAGTTTAAAAATATTTTTAAATGTTACTCTTAAATTTGTAACTTTTTCTTCTAATGTCCTTAGATTAAATTTTCTTTTCTATGTTTTTGAAATAGTTGCATAGATCATTGATTTTCAAACTTTTTTAACTTTAAGTATATATGTAACTAAATTCCTTTACATACTGACGAAATTGCAATTCATGTTTTGATATATTGTATTTTTATTGTCTTTTCAATTAAAAATAATTTTCCCAGGTTTATTGAGATATAATTGACATATAATGCTGTATAAAGTGTATAACATGTTGTTTTGATACACTTGTATGTTGCAAAATTGCAATGAAAATAATGTTAGTTAAGATCTCTGTTAATTCAAAGTTTCCTAATTTATGTTACACAATTTTTCTCTTATTTTTCTTAGAGGTACATGCCTTAATTTTTCAAATATATGAGCTTTTCCAATTATCTTTATAATAGATTTTTTTACATTAAATACAAAGTAGTCAGAGAACTATATAATTTCAAATCATTAAAATTTGTTAGAACTACATTGTGACACAGCATATGATCAACTCCCACATATACCCCATATGGTCTTTTAAAAAATGTGCATCCTGCATGGGTGTAGTCTTTTATTACTATGTATTGGTGAACTATTTGATATGTTTACTCATTATTTATGGTTACCAGTTACTGAGACATGCATGTCAATCTGCTGTCATAATTGTATTTGCTCTCAGTTTGAATTTATAATTTTGAATCTTTGTTATTAAGCAGAAAAATATTGGATTTTTATATCCTCCTGGTGAAATGAAAGTAAAAGCAAGAAAAGAAGAAAGAAAACATAAGAGAAAAAGTTTCCAGCCAAACCGGAGACATAACTACATACACTTCACCTTCTTGCACAATTAAAACAAGGATAACAACAAATTTAAAAGCAAAAAACCCCAAAAAACCCAAAAACAGAATTGTCAGAAAATCAAACTATGCGGACAATTGACAACCAAGACGTTAAATAAGAAATACTCATCCAGGTATGTAGGAGGGATGGAGACAAGCAGCCAGGGTAGAGAGGATGCATAGTAAGGTGGCAGTTGACAGACCAGGTGGTCCCACACTCATGTGCTGATAAACCAGGAGGAACAACTGGGGAGTAAGACAGACCACACAACCCAGAATTTCAGTACTGGGGAAATAAGGCCTCAGAACCTCTGGCTATAAAAACCTATTAGGTTGTGGCAATGGGAGAAACTGCCAGTCTCTCAGGAAAGTCCATTGGAGGAAACCACAGGGCCCTAGAACACACATAAGCCCACTCATCTGGGAATCAGCACGAGGGAAGCACCTGTAAGGGCACAATTTGCTTGTGGGAAGAGGGGGGAGTGACTGGAAGTGGGGCGACAACTAAGCAAACAACATCACTCCTTCTCTGACTCCTCTCCAACATACAATGCCACAACACAGTGAAGTGGGTTGCCCTGCCCTGGCAAATACCTAAGGCTCTACCCCTCATGATGTAACAGGTGGGCCAAGGCAAAGAAATATGGCCCAAATGAAAAACAGATCAAAACTCCAGAAAAAGAACTAAGTAACAAAAAGATAGCCAAGCTATTAATGCAGAGTTCAAAACACTGGTGATCAGGATGCTCACAGAAATTATGGTGTAGGGCTGCAAAATAAAGGAAGAAGCAAAGGCTATACAAAGTTAAATAAAGAAAAATATACAGGGAACCAACAATGAAAGGAAGGAAGCCAGAACTCAAATCAATGATTTGTAACAAAAGGAAGAAATAAATATTCAATAGGAACAGGATGAAGAAATAAGAATTCAAAAAAAAATGAGGAAAGGCTTAAGAACTTCTAGGAAAACTTTAAACTTTCCAACATCTGAATCATAGGGATGCCAGGAAGAGAAGAAGAAGAGCAAGAAATTGAAAACTTTTTTGAAAAAATAGGGAAAGAAAACTTCCCCAATCTGACAAAGGAAATAAACACACAAGTCAAGGAAGGTCAGATAATCCCAAACAAGTCGGACCCAAACAAAGCCACACCAAGACACATCATAATTAATTTGCCAAAGATTAAAGATAAAGAGAAAATCTTAAAAGCAACAAGAGAAAAGGAGACACCTACAAAAAGTCCTCATAAGACTATTTGCAGATTCCTCAAAATAAACTTACAGGCAAGAAGGAGCTGGAAAGAAGTCTTCAAGGTCATGAAAAGAAAGGACCTATATCCAAGATTCCTCTATCCAGCAAAGATTTCATTTAGAATGGAAGGACAGATAAAGTGCTTCCTAGGTAAGGTAAAGTTAAAGGAGTTCACCATCACCAAGCCTTATTATATGAAATGTGAAAGAAATTTATCTAAGTAAAAGATCAAAAATATGAACAGTAAAATGGCAACAAACTCACAATTATCAACAACTGAACCTAAAAAATAAATCCTAAGCAAACAACTAGAACAAGAACAGAGTCACAGAAATGGAGATCATGTGGAGGGTTATCAGAGGGGAGGGGGAAGGGATAGAATGGGGGAAAAGCTACAGGGAATAAGAAGAATAAATGGTAGGTACAAAATAGACAGGCAGAGGTTAATAACTGTATGGAAAATGTAGAAGCCAATGAACTTATATGTACAATCCATGGACATGAACTAAGGTTGCGGGGGATGCTGGAGGGTGGAGGGGGTGCGGGGCCAAGGGGGAAAAAGGGGAGAAAAAATGGGACAACTATAATAGAATAATCAATAAAATATACTTAAAAAAGAAATAAGAGAAAGAGAGAAATTTGACAAAGGGTTTACCATAAATGAAAACATCTTGCATTAATCACCTAGCTTATTTTACATACTTTGGTATTGGCACCAAATTATCTAGGATATAAATGGATCAGTTTATGGAGTCCAGAAACATATATTTTCTTATATGGCATAGAAAATAAGTTGGTAAAGGGTTTTTGTCACTTGTGTATTATTTATGCCAGTAAATGATAAATTTGAAAACAATGACTGGATGTATTTTAAAGTGAACAAACAACTTAAAATCCATGAATTATTACGTAGAATGGAATAAATATTTCAGTGTAGGGAAATTAATAATAAAATTTAGAATATGTTTTTATTAATATTTGAAGATTCTTGAAAGGCATAAGGTATCCTGGCAGAATATATTCAAAACAAGTTATTAATTTATGGTATACAAACTTTAAAATTAGAAATAAAAGAAATAATCTATAAGTCACAATTATATTTCAGGTTTACTTTATATGAATTAATTTCTTTTAAATGTTTAAGTGGTCAAAATTTTTCTCTTGAAATAATACATGCAAATGTATCAAATTTAGTTAATGAAAAAGTAAACAAAATATAAAACAATATAGAATATCACTTGAATTTCTACCATGTAAGACATAATAATTTTCAGTATTTGACATGCACTTTTTCAAACTCTTTGTCTATGCGTAATGATATATTAATTCATTACACAAATACATATTAAATATATTGAATACCAATTACTGGGTGTTGGTGACATAATATTTAACAATAAAATTGTTTATAATGTTAAAAGTTCTTATGTGTGCTTACTTCTGACAGTAAGTTCTTATATTATTACATGCAAATTACAAAGGATGAAAATAGTGGCAGAGAGGTTTTTGGTAATAGACTCAAGATTGAAGAACTAGAAAATGAATTTAAGCACTATGATTGCATTCACTATTCTGAAAAAAACATCTAGAGTGGAAGATAGCCTAGCAAAAAGAAGTAAAGACATTTATAATTTAGTGTAAATGCTTTGATGTGGTAATTATAGTTTGTCATGGATTAACATAGGAATAGCATTAACAATATGTTGATTTGCCTTAAAAGAATTCTGGAGAAAGTGACAGCTAAGCTTCACGAATGATTAAAGGAAGGATAATTCAGGAAGTGGTTGTTTTGTATTAAGGACTAGAGATCAAAGAAAACATAAGGCTTTTGAAGAGCTGTTGTGGTATAAACTCTGAGTGAGATAGAAAATGTGAAAATGAAAATAGATATATACATTATTTTGTGCATACCCATTGTAGCATTCATTTAGACATGTTTTAATCATTTAAGTTTTTCTTCATACTTCATAATATCCTGTTAAATATGTAAAACAAATAACCCTTTCCCTCCTCAATGAATATCCCTTTCCTTTTTTTCTCCTCCTTATTTTTAGCCTTTTATACAATCTGCCTTTTATTGTCAATATTTCTTTTTTATGAAACAATTTGTGAGCTGCTGGGTTTTAGATTTGATATTGTATGTATCTTTGAACCCTTTGCAATATTTTCTATTCTGCCCAACATAATATATATTTTATTTCTATAATTCTATTCACTTTTATTCAATGTTCATGACCAATGAATTAGATGCTTTGATTGGATAGGACTAATAAATAATAATCCAGTTTTCCCTCCCTGAGCCCAGAGAGGTGAGGTAAAAATATCAACTATATTGCTAATAAAGATTGACTGCAGAATGCAGCTTTCATATGTAAGCACATGAGTTTCTTAACATAGAAAGATATATGCACCCAGTTATAGCTTGGTATTGGCAGGTCTCTCTAAAAAGTTTCATTCCTAATCTTCTGATGACAATGAGCTGAGACTACATCTACTCTGCCAGCAGGAGAAGTGTAAAAACAGAAAACAGAAGGAACTGACACATGCATTTTACGTTCTTCCTCTAAAACTCATTAAACACGTACATCATTCTGCTTTCTTTGGGATGGTTCTCTTAAAGAACGGTCCTCTCTTTGGACCCCGAATCAAGGCATAAAGTGCCTCCCCCCGATTTCATCACACTTGCCATGTGCCAACCACCAATTTCGATCACCTCTATAATGTTATAGTATTGTATCATCCTCAAGATTTTATAATATAGAATAAAATATGGACATATGAAGTAATTAGAAAACAATGAATAAAATGCTATAACAAAGATGCATTAAAAGACTTTTCATGAAATTGAGAGATAAAATATTAATTCTCCA
Source organism: Tonatia bakeri (assembly GCA_004024845.1). Lineage (NCBI taxonomy): Eukaryota > Metazoa > Chordata > Mammalia > Chiroptera > Phyllostomidae > Tonatia > Tonatia bakeri. Next base: position 6,816 of record PVIA01017370.1, read on the forward strand.
TCTGTGGGGGAGAGGGAGGACAACAGGGTAAGATTTGCACACAAACAGCATAATGTGACAGAAGGAAATACATAATTTTATGAGCTAAAATAATCTATCATAGGTGCTTTGTATCATTCCTCTTATTCTACACAAACCACTCAGGTTGTAAAATGTTCGCTATCTCTAATGACATATGTACAATTTGGTGAGTCATCTGGGGTAAAAACTTATTGTTTCCTAGGATTTTTCAAAGTTCATGAGAATGTAAACATTGTCTACTCTGAAATTGCAGGATGGCTTAAAAATTTTTGACATTATTCCTCAGTAAACTGTTAGTGTAAATGACCATACTTTATCTCTTTTCTTTCCTCCCTCCCTCCCCCCACCCCCAACTCCTTCAAAAGTGTCAGTAGGCCCAACTCACATTTAAGTGGAAGGAAGCACACAATGGTGTGACTATTAGAAGTCAGGTTTGGTGTGGTCCATCTTAGAAGTTTGCCTATCACACAAACTGTGCTTAAATCATGTGGCCAAAGAAGTGTGATCCAGTGCATTATACCTTTTGCTACAGTTAATTTTACATATTCAAAAATACATTGACATGGTAGATACATATAAATTTATGCCATCCCACATGAACATATTAGTAAAAATATATGCTTAATGGATATTAAGAAAGACTTTATATCTCTATTCATACTTCCTTCTTCAAAAAGTACACAAAATAATTATTATTTATATATTTTCAATTGGAGACACTGAAATTTCAAAGATGCTTATGTTTTTCAGTTGAGTGGTTTACAGAACAACATAAGAACATTCAAATAGCTAAACTACAAAAAATAATAAAGCAAATTTTCAATATTACTTGATGAAAACCAAATTAATCACAACTAGCAAAAACACTGATCAAGCCATGTAAAACAACTTATATGCTAGAGAGATTTACAAATGAGTAAAGTTTATTCTAACTTTTTGACTTCAAATATTCATTAAAAGATCTATATCAAAATAAAAGGAAGACAATAAATACTTTCTTTTAAGAAGATTAGTGGGCTGATGAAGAATGGGAGCTACAATTTGTTAATTTTAACCATGTACAAAAATTAAAGTACTGACTTCTGCATTTTGGTAGTTTAAATAAAAAATTGTATCATGTAAGTATACAAAATACGTTTTCCTAGAATTTATAATTAGAATATATAATTCTTATTCCTCAAATATTTTCCTATGGCTTTACCAATGTTTTACTCCATGAAATAGAAAAATATAAAACTTACCTATATAATATTGTCTTTCATAATGAATTAAAAAAATCAACCCATTGGTCACATTTCTAGATATAAAAAACACTTTTTTGATGATATAGATTAATAATTTCCAACGAAAGAAAGTAATTCTTTTAAAATAACTTAAAGATGTTGGTGTTCTGAGTTTCTGTTATTTTAGGTATTAGGTTTGCTCATCTGTCTATATCTTATGAAATGACATATTTTCAGAGGAGAGATGTGTCTATGTATTGTCCTACTTTATCATGAATATTTATAACCAGATCACAGGTTGTGGATTGTTTCCTCCTTGGACCACTTTCTGTTTTGCATAGCAAACTAAATCTTTTTGTGTCTGTGTTTGTGCTTGTGTGTGTGATATCCTGATATCCCATGTGTTAAAAGTGTATGTAGCAAAAAGAGTGAGGAAAAACTGAGTCAACTCAAATATCCTCTTCATAGATTAAAAACATTATGGCTTTTTATAAATAATCCCTATTCTCTATGATTTGATGAAAAAACTGGGTCTTTAAAAACACTTCACAAGGGTAATCTTCACACATCTTCTCCAGTACAGTAACTTATTTCTGATAGTCTCAAAAGCACCTTGCTAGAGGTTGGTGCTCTGTACAGCCTATCAGAAACCATTTTTCTTCATATTGGCTATAGATAGGGATGAACAGATGTTAAAACAAAACTTCAGGACACGGGAAGAAAACAGGTGGAAGTTCGAATGAGAAAACGCATGTTTTTCTTGCCTTTTCACAAGTTTAAAGAAAATGGGCTATTTACTTCTGGAATCAATTGTTTGATTTTCTAAAAAATGAATTAACTATTGAAACATCTATAGGATAAGTTCATTGAAATATTCATTTTCAGTGTTAAAGTAAGTTTGTATGAGAATAATTACATGTACCAAAATATATCTTATTTTAATAAATTATACTGGTGAATAGGGTTTGTCTTTAAGACACACAGGGATGTTCATTGTAATGTATATACATACATTTTTATAGGTAACATCTTTTCTACAAATAATAAATAGTTTTTAAATCTTTCTGAAAATTTGCACTTTAAGGAGAAAAAGTCAAAAAAACTTACCAAAATATATTAAGGTTCCTGTTTAATAAATTGTGAACCAAGTTAATAACATAATGCATATCATATATCTAGCCTAGTATCTAATCTGTGTATAGTATAATATAGACTATAGTATATAGTCTGTGCATATATTGTTTTATTTATGAATATATATGTATGTAAGGTACATACACACCCCTCATTTATAGGGAAAGATATGTGCTTTAAAGGTGAAACATAACTCATTATGGCACTCAATAAAGATATTTATATTTGAATTCCTTATATTAGCAATTTTCAATTACATATAAATATTCATGGTCAGTTAAACACAAAATCAATTTTGCAAATAATAATGTAAAACCAAATATATTTGTTACTCGCTTTTTTATGTGTAAACATCAGCCAAATATAAAAAATAACCACACTCTTGCTTGAAAATGAGAATTTCCCACACTATACAATGATTTAATTTTTGATGTTCTATAAATTCCAAGGAAAGATTAAATTGGGAATCTAAACTAAATATTTAACAAAATTTTATTTAATTTTTAAAAGATTTTATTTACTTCTTTTTAGAGAGAGGGGTAGGGAGGGAAAATGAGAGGGAGAAAAACATCAATGTGTGGTTGCCTCTAACATAGCTCAAGTGGGGACCTGGCCCACAACCCAGGCATGTGCCCTGACTGGGAATCAAACTGGCAACCCTTTGGTTTGCAGCCCATGCTCAATCCACTGAGCTATACCAGCCAAGGTGAAATATTTAAGAACATTTTAAATGAATTTTATATGGCTCCTTCTCTTTGAAGTAAATTAAAGCTAAAACATTATGTACATGTATTTCTTAGTCACCATGATTATAACTTTGATTCAATATTTAATTTTGATTATATTAAAACTTAAAAATATTAAAAAACAGAAAAAGTACACTACCAGATGTGAATATTAAAAAATGTCTAACTTATACTAACACAAAACTAAACCTACTTTTTAATGCTATCCTTATTTTATAAAAAGATTTTTACTCAATGACCTTTAATTAATTAACTTTTTGTCATTTATGTAAATGGTCACATTTTTTCTTTTCATGGTTTATAAAACGTTAAATTATAATAGCAGACTTGATCCTATAAACCAAACAAATACTACATGCATGATCTTGGAGTATGATAATGAAAATAATATATTTCTAAGTTTAATAGTCTTGTATTTATTAAGTCATTTTAATTTTACAATAAGACTCTTCTTCGGTCACTTCCTACCACCTCATGCTCTATACCTCCCACCTCACTCCACAGTTTTTCCAGAGTTTGCTTTCAGTCCTTTCATCTGTCATTATCTCTATCATCTGTCATTATAGGAAGCAGACAGCACTTTCAAATTAAAATAAGTCAAAGAAGCTCTAATAAATAACTGTTCATAAAAGTGTGTGGAGTATGAGAACCACAAATTGCTACCATATGGAGAACCAAAGACATTATAGGAAAGCAGAGTTATCAGAAACCAAAGAGAATCACCCCCTTGAAAATGACATGATCAACCAAGGAGACTTAAAGGGAGAAATCCAGGAGATTAAATATCCCCCTCTTACTCTGATTCTCCTTTCAATTGCGTTCTGGGGCGACGCATTGACTGGAATCAGTCAGAAGCCGTAAGACAAGGAGCCAGATGATGTAATTTGGAGATACAGATCAGTCACTGAGGTAGATAAGATGAAGTTAGGGGGGCAAAGGGAAGATTTTTGCAGACCGTTATTTTATATTTACAGAAATAATTAGAAGATTTTGCTATCTGCCATTTCATTGGAAATTATAAACAGACATGTGTATTTATGAAAATTATGGCATCAAGGTAAAAATTATATCAAAGTTAAACAGGGGAGGAAGACTATTGCATTCGGTGAGAGAAACTAGAATGCAATCTGAAACAATGTGTGGAAAACCTTTTTCAAGAGTTGGAGTGGGTGGAGTCATAGGCCATTTATTTGCTAATCAACCCTATGCAAAGAAAAGTTAACTCTCTTCAGTCTTCCTTACAGAAGGTCAGGGGCCTAGACCGATGGAGGCCTGTTGAGAGTTTACTCAACCTGAGGAAAAGTTAGGTCCACCCTCGTCAGTGGTATCTATTTCTTCAATGATCACTTGTATTTAAGTTGAGGAAATTTGCAATTCTGTCTCATTTTTTCCTCTCTTTATTCAATAGGCCTCATATTCAGTCAAGTATGAACAATTCCCTGGGAATCATTATAATTTTTCCAGAACAGGCTCAGCTTTATGCCTGCTCACAACTTTTTAGACCACCAAGGTTAAGTGGGATTTTAGCAAGCCCTGCGGCTCTCTCTTATGCTGGATCTCCCTGTTGAATTCAGGCGGGCCTACCTTTGTGTTGCTCACTTCAACCAGTACTCTGACCGCAAGCTCCCCTTTATTAGCCTTCTCTAATTATTCTCCTCTGAGTTCTCTATTGTTTTTGATAGTGCCCCAGGCATGGATTTTTCCACACTTCAAACAAAATTAGCCCATCTGTGGTGTAACAGAGCTGCTGGTGCTTCAGACCTGCACCAATGTTTCAGGAATGAAAGCAGTCCTCAGATGAAATACCTTGGATTCCTAATCTTACAAAGTTTAATAGGTTTTCTTGAATAAATAATGCTTTTCAACTTGTTAAGCCACAAAGGGTTTTTTTTTTGACATCTTTATTCTGCCCTATCACTGCTTTCAGGAGAAAGGAGTAATATTAACCAAACTCCTCACTCAGCCATTCTGGAAGTCCTACCCTTTCCACATTCTACACATTTTTATCCATTTTCTTGCCCCTAGACATAAGATGTTCCTTATCTCTGAGTTTAGAAAGGTCATTTATATAAGTGCTTAAATAAAGGATTTTTTAATATTGTTTATATATAACCAGTCACAAATTGTTATCATTTTTAGTACTAAACATTCTTTAATTAGGACTACAATGTTATGATTTAGAATAGAAAATATATATTTGATCTTCTTTCCAGTTTCTGCCATGGAACTCCTAAAACCCTTAGAATTTTCTAAGTAATGAGAGCTCTAAATGTGTGTTTTGGTGATGAATGACTTTTGTCCCCACCCCCTACTAATGCTGGAGGCTGGTTGCAAACCAGAAAATGGGGTTGGAATTTTTAGTCCCTCCCCAGACTTTCCAGGAGGGAAGAGAAACTGAAGATTGAATCAATCCTCAATGGTCCATGAATGAATCGACCAAGCCTATGTAATGAAGTCTCCATGAAAACAAAAGGACAGGGATTCAGAGAGTTTCTAGGTGGGAGAACAAGAATGATTCCAAATGCCACGTCCCAAGCTTCTTTGTTCAGGACCTCCCCTATGTATTTCATCTGGTTGTCGATTTGTGTCCTTTGATACCCTTTATAATAAACTGGTAATCTAATCAGTAAATTGATTTTCCTGAGTTCTGTGAACTGCTCTAGCAAGTTAATTAAAACACAAAGAGGGGGTCAGTTCATCGACAGTTGTCCACAGACTTCCGACTGCCATCTGAAGTGAAAGGTGGACTTGGTGGCTGAGTCCATAGCATGTGGAGTCTGGCACTATCTCCAGGTAGTGTCAGGGTTGAGTAGGATAGTGGGACACCCAGCTGACATCTGGAGAATTGTTTGCTTTTTGGTGGTGTGCAGGAAAGTTCCCTCTATACATAGTAGAACATTGTACACCATTCCACACTGCTTTAGCTCAGAAAAAACAGATAACCTTTCCTATTTTCCTGCTTAAGTACGTTAAAACCAATGTTCCACCATTCTGCCATCCTAGAATCTGACGGAAATATAAATCTGACCATACCACACCCACAGTTGTTTAAACATCTGACAGGAACTTTTAACACTTCCCCCAAATTATAATCTTCTGCCTTATATAAACCCACCCTACCCCTCTGCCTCATCTTTATTACATGCTATCTATAGGGTATCTTTCAGTAACAGGAACCTGTGTGCGAATTTTCAGTACACACCATACTGTTTCATTCCTCTGCAACTTGGAATGATTATATTATACTGCATGCATCATCTTTCCCTAATATTTGTCTGTCATTTACTTATCCTTTAAGAACACCCAAGTACACATTTTCAGAACACCCATCCTCGAGGCTGGGTTTGTTAGCTTTTCACCTTCTCTCATACGTCCTTCTGCATTCCTGCAACATTTTACCACAGTCTTTAAACCATTTATTAGAATTCTCTATTCCTGAAATTTGTTTTTTCACTTTTATGGTTGTTCCTCAAAGGTGCATAATCTTTCTTATTTGCAGTACGTAGCATAGTGCCTGGCAAAGAGAAAGGATTTTTATAACTGTGAACATAATCCAATGGATTCTAGCTGACAGAAAAGCAAATTATAGTTTATTTTCTCTATATAAATTTGCATATATTCTTTTATACCAATCCAATTTTTTCACATCAATTCTATGAACATAAGCCCAGTGACTATGAATTTTGTTGTAAAATGGCAAGGATGGACAGATGTACAACTCCATGCACCCAATTATCTTTTGCCTCTGAGGGGAAAGCAAGCTGTCAAAAAAGGCATCGGATGTCTCACTGTTCTTTGCACTGGGCTAGAGAAAATTACTAATTTCTTAATATACAAGATCAAAACTGCACTATGTCACCATGTCACTATACTCATGTGCCTCTCTTGGCTTGTACAATTTTCCCCAACACTGAAGGCCTGGAAGCACTAAGACTTTGCCCAGGTGGTGCTTACTAAATACGCAGCAGCCTGACCTGTGTTGCTTTTGAGGATTATTGTCATGCTCACTTTGAAGAGGATTGATGACGTTCTTATGAAGACAGAGCTTCTGTTATTAAAAGAGATAGTTAGATTATAGAAAATAATAATTCATTTTATTATCTTTCTATATTTTATTATATTAACAAGTAAATTAAAATTTAAAAGATTTGATAAATTAATGTTAACTATGTTAGTGGCATAGTGATTCAACTCATCAGTTTCTGTATCACTTTTTTAATTATAAAAGAAGGAAAGATAGTACTATTTTAAGAAATATTTCAAGTTGGCTATGTATCTCTTAGAATTGGTGTCATTGTTTCTAATCCTTCAAAGATCAAAAAACTAGATAAATTATAACAGAGTGGATAAAATTATCAATTAATAAAACTTTTCAGTTAGAGAAATTAGGTAATCTAATTTCACACAGAGAACTTCACAGAGAAAAAATTGTCTTTAGGATTCCTTAGTTTATAATCCTAGATTTATTTAATCATTCAATACCTGTTTGAATACTTAAAATATGAGAAGAACTGATAAAAGCACTGAAAATATACTGATTTTTCAAAGTAAATATTTTTAAATTGTTACTTTAAGTGGGGAAAATGAAATCTAAATGAACAATGCTTAAACATACCTACTTAAAGCCAAAATTAAGAATATACATGAACAGGATACACATTCAAGATTTTTTTGACATTTGGTTAAGATGGCAGAGCACATAAATGCTGTGCTTATCCCCTCCCAGGTACACATCCAAATTACAAGTAAATTACAGGGCAACCATCATGGAGAACCACCTGAAGACTAGCTAAACAGAAGTCACATAACTAAGATATAAAGAGTAAGGTATGTTGGGATCAAAGAGCGTATTTGTACCCAGACAGAGAGGGAAGATGATGTGAAGACACAATGATTTTATTCTCATTTCAGGTAATACAGTGAAATAAGAAAATCAAGTATATATATTAGATAAAAATAACTAATTCTCACTATTTATAAAAAGTATCTTTATGTACATAAGAAAGCCAATAGAATTAATCATCAATCAACAAATAATTCTGACTAATAAAAGAGCTCAGTAAATCTAATTTAATATAAGCTCTATATATTCAAAACAGTATCTTTCTATCTACTAGTTACATGAAAGGTCAAAATAAAAACATAATGTTAGTAAACAGATTTCAGAGCATTTTATGACAGAAAGATAAAGCATATGTACATATGTGTGTATTCATGGCTATGATTTTCAATACTAGTATTAAAGTAAAATGCATGTGATATGATATGACATTTTGAAGATCAAAAAAATTCTTTCATTATGCAATAGGAAAATAATGAATAATCGTGTGCTTGATCATCTACTCTAGAAAATTCAGGGGGTTCTTTTATCAAAAATAAGCACACTTGTAGAGGTAGATATCCATTTTTTTATTCTTGTGTTTAAAAGTACATTTGAAAGAAAATAATCCATTATAAATAGTTTGCAACTTGTAGTTTTTTTTTTTTACCAGCAAGTTTTTGTTACTCCAACCCACTTAGATTTTGAATACAGATTATATACATATTTGAAATCTTATAAATGTAAACATTCCTAAGAAGCAGAGAAGTGCTGTTTTTCCACAAGGTCTTTAGCTTTCAGTCTCATGACGTTCTTTCCTCTGATGTTCATCTGTGAGAGCAGAGACCAGAATTATTGCTGCTCTCACACACAGAGATGCTGCAATACTAGAATAGCTTTCTATTATGGTTGATTGTTCTATTTGTGTTTTATTGCACTCCAAAAATATGGATTAAATGAAAAGCTAAATGTTTGTAGTGACATATGTTATTTAAAAAGAAAGATGTCTTGTTCAGCACATTCCTTGTATTATTCTTTTATAAGATGTTCCCAATATTTTCCATTTAAAGAACTGGT
>PVIA01017371.1:0-15842 GCA_004024845.1 Tonatia bakeri
TCTGTGTATCATTTTATTTTTCACAGATTATTTTTCAAAACCTCCATTCTTGTTAGGTATTTATTTAGCTTGTTTACTGTTTTTCTATTTACAATTAAACTTTACATTGAAATTCTCTAGTCTGTTTCTGTTTCCAAAACAACATTTCTGATCAGTGGGATGGTTGGACCAGAGAGTAAGAACACTGTCAAAGACATGAAGGCTCTCCAGAGCTTGAGCTGTATTTTGCCCTTTCCACTACCAGTCACCATCACATCTCACCACCTCACATCCTTGTGTCCGTCCCCATCACATCTGTCGCGGCACCTCCCACTGTCTCCACCATCACGGTGCACGTCACCATCACACCCGTCACACATCACGCTCTACACCGTCACCGTCACCATTGTCATCGCCATCGTCATCGCCAGGTGGGCACTTGCAGGGACTGTTTAAGCTCATCTCAGTTAACCCTCTGAGCTGTCCTGTTCAGAAGGCACACTTATGGGCCAGTTTGGCGCAGGGAAAAATGGACGTTTACAGACGATTAATAACTCAGGGTCCCAGAACCCGTTGCTGGTGGGCCTGGAACTCCCATCCAGACCCCCCAGCAGCTCAGGGCTCATCCTCAGAGCATTGCAGAGTGAACACGTGGGCTCAGTCTTGCACTCTCTCCTATTCTCCCCCGTCCAAGTGAGCAAGGAGCGTTGCTTGTGCTAGGGGTCTTTGCCTGGCTGGGGACGCTGTGTTGGAGTTGGCGTTCTCCCTTCCTTCACGCTGCTCCAGCCTGTTCTGTAGGGCACGAAGCCTCACTGCCTGGCTCTGGCGCGGCCGTGGTGCTCTGGCTTGGTTTCTAGGGGTGGATGCAGACTTTTCTTTCTTATAATAACTCCAGTGTTATTTCAAAGGGGGTGTAAGAGGCAGACCATATCCCTGAGGGCTTCTACTTGATCACTCATGAATTGTTCCCAAACCCCATCTTTACCATAAAGGGGAATATAATTCAATTGGTCATCTCCTGTCCACTGCTGGACAAGTGGATAAGATAACTCTGAGGAGACGGGTGGCCTGAGTCTCCACCTGACTCAGACAGGCCTTTATTTTCTCAAATATAAATAAAAGAGTGATATGCCCTGTCTCTAGCTGTTTCACAGAAGTTCCATGAGAATAAGTAAGAGGATCTCTGTAAACTTGTTTTTTCTTTTTCTCCTCTAATCAGATAGGACGGAGACCAGGAATCATAATTATTGCCGCATTACCACACTAAGTAGAATTCATTAGAAATCACTGCTTTCTATCTAATCTCTTTTTGTTCACCTGTTCCTACCTTCCAGCCAAGGCTCCTGCTGAGCCCTGGGGCGTCCCCAGTGGCTGACGGAGACTTTTGTGAAGGCCGAGGACCGTCAGTGTTTCCCCTTGCAAAGCGGACTTCCCATCTGCGGGAAGGGTTTGTGGAAATTTGCCAAACCCCCTGATGCCACGCACAACTGCGTGCCCAGCAAATGACGCACTGTGTAACCCTGTCCGCTGACCCCTTCCAGCCCCATTGGAGTGCCCCTCACTCCGATTCCTGCTCTGGGCCCGTGCTCTGGTCAGCTGAGTGTTAATGTGAAAAGCTGTAGAACAGAGTAGCTTCCTTTATCAGTCCTTGCTAGGGCTCTGCAGTTTGCTGATGGGCCAAGATTTGGAATGTGCCTTCTGGACTTCAGTCCTCCAGAGTACACACACTCAAATGTTTTATAACTTAAAAAGTGAGTGAGTGAAGGACTTTTAATACACAGAACAAGGAAATGTGAAAAATGGCGTGCGAATGGGTGATGAGGATAGGTCACCACTGAGGGAGAGTGGGGAGGGCTTGCAGGGGGTGGGCCTGAGGCTCCTCTCTGCCGTGGGAGACACAGCTTTACTTTTCTCCCCTCTAATTCATTAGATCTCAAAAGAATCAGAAGGCCCATCTGTGTGTTTGATCACAAATCAAATAACAGATGCATAAAGAAAAGAAAATACGTCACCAACACCTCCGCTGTCTGGGCTGCACTGGTCCCCTCTCCCAGACTGATGTTACGGAGACAGTTTGACCTACAACTTAGCACCCCAACCCCCATAACCCAGTTGAAAGTGGGCAGAGACTTGACTAGCCATTTATTTCTCCAAAGAAGACATACAAATGGCCAACAAACATACGTATAAGAAGATCCCTAGCATCATTAATCATTAGAAAAATGCAAATCAAAACTATAATGAGATTTCACCTAACATTCATTAGGATGCCTACTGTCAAAAAAAAAGGAAAGAAAATGACAAGATTGGCATACTAACTCCTTACTGATTTTTTTTTTGTATGTGGGATAAACTAGAGAGTCTAATTGTGTTTTCTTCCAGATGAATAGCCAGGTATGCTGTGCTGTTTATTCAATCATTTTCCCCACCAAGTTAAAATGTCATGGTCACATGGATTTGAATATTTTTCTGGACTATTTGATGCCACTGATTTATTTTTCTGGTTTTGTTATCAGTGCTACATTATTTTGGGTTTAGAGAAACTTTATAGAAAGTCTAGTACGCTGAAAGAAAATCCCTTACCGTTTTCCCCGTCCAGAATTTCCTTGTCAATTCTCAGATGGCTTTCCATCCATACGAACTTGTAGACCGTTTTTAAGTCACTTTTAAAAAGTCCAGTTGAGATTCTGACCACCTTCACATCTGTTACATGTAGTGTGGTGTGTGCGTGTGTTCATATACCTCAAATTGTTTTTTATGATTAAGGAAATAATATATACTCATCTATTTCAACCAAACATGAAGTAGAAAATAAAGCTTTCTCTGATCCTGAACACATTAACAATTTATTGTATCAACTTCCAGAAATCTTTCTTCCAAACACACACTTAATTATTTATTTAACAAAGAAAAGGACTATAATATGCATAGATGTTACAGCACACTTTTTCCCACTTAGGAAGAATTGTGGACATTTGTCAGTAGTTCCTGCTCAGCATCCACACACACACACTTCACTGTTCATTCACTAGGCTTTGTGCTGCCCATAGTGTGGCCATCTTGCAGTTTAAACTTTTCTTTCGGGTAAACAGTATGCATCGTTTCCTGATATTTCACCGTGATGAGTGTTTGACTAGCTGGGGCTGCCGTAATGAAGTACCAGAGACTGCGTGTCTTAGACAGCAGAGATGCACTTCCCGAGGCCGGGAGTCTGGAAGCTGGAGGTGCAGGTGTCGACACGTTGGTTCCTTCTGGGGCCCCTGGAGGCAGGACCTGCCCCAGCCTCCCTCCTTGGCTTCCAGACGGCTGTCTTCTCCCGGTTCCTGCCCACCCTCATCTCCCTGCATGTACCATTGTCTGAATTTTTCTTCCTGTGACAATGCCATCATTCTAGTGGGATTAATACCCACTCTAGTGACCTCGTTTTAAGCTAAAGATCTTATCTCTAAGTAAGGTCCCATTCTGAGGTTCCGGGGGTTAGGACTTAAACGTAAGCATTGGGGGGCCCAGGTTACCCATTGCAGTGAACAGCACCACAGTGATCATTCCTGCAGTTTATCTTCACACACTTAAATATGTCATGAGATAAATTCCTGCATGTGGGATTGCTGGGTCAGAATTTATGTCCATTTTCAAAATTTGTGCATAAAAACGGTTGTAAAGCAGTCTTTTTTTCTGTCTTTTTGTTTAAGATCGGTAACACTTCTTCCTTAAAAATTATGTAGAATTCATGAGTGAAGCCATGTACACTGAGGTTTTTTGGGGAGAGAGTTTTCATAATTATTCAGTTTATTTAATAGTACTATTGAGATTTTTTTATCTCTTCTTGTATCATTTTAAGTTCTAGTTTTCAAAACATTTTTGCATTTCACCTGAACTTTCAAATTTGTTGACATCAAATTTTTAATAATAGTATCTACTGACTTTGGCTTTGCCAGTCCTATTGAATGTTTATTTTCTGTTTTATTAGATTTTGCTTTTCTGTCTATTACTACCTTCCTTATTTCTTCGGCTTCAATTTGTTTTGCCTTGTTTTGTTTTATAAGCTTCCTAATATGGATGATTTGATCATGGTGTTTTTCAGCCTTTCTGTTGTAAAACCAGGTGTTGTCAGGGTGTGAAGCCACGGGAACTCCAGTCCGCTGCTGGGTTGGCGGTGTAGTTTGGTACCACTGGAAAATGTTCAGCACTATTGGCTGGATTTTAACATACATGTGTCATGTGGTCCAATAATGTCATTCCTGTGCAAATGCCCTACAGAACTGAGTACATACATGTTAAAAGACATGTGCAAGAATGTTAAAGAACTTGTAGCCCAGTGGCTATATTAAAAGGCGGAGTTTGAAATAGCACAGTGCCATTTACATCAGCATCTAAAAAATAAAAGTAAACACTGATTTGGTGTTGTATCTAAAAGTCCTCGCCAAACCCAAGATCATCTAGAATTTCTTGTATGTTTTCCTCTAGGAGTTTTATAGTTTTCATTTTATACTCAGGTCTAAGATCCATTTTGAGTTAGTTTCTGTGAAAACTGTTAGGTCTGTGTCTTAATTCATTTTTTTTTTACTTGGGGTTGTCCAGTAGTTCCAACACCATTTGTTAAAAAGACTGTTCTCTCCATTGTATTGCCTTTACTCCTTTGTCAGAATCAGTTAACTCTGTTTGTGTGGGTCTGTTCTGAGCTCTCTTTCGTTGATCTGTTTGTTTATTCTTTTACCACACCCGTTGGCCTGATTACTGCAGCTTTATTTATACGTAAGTCTTAAACTTGGGTAGTACTCTAACTCCGTTCTCCTTCAATGTCCTTTTAGCTGTCCGCAGTCTTTCCAGTCTCTGTATAAATGTGAGAATTAGTTTCTCAGTATCCGCAAAATCACTTGCTGAGGTTTTGATTTGGATTGCATTGAATCTACATAGATCCAGTTGGAAAGAACTGACATCTTAACAATATTGACTCTGCCTGACCATGGACATCTCTCCATTTATGTAGTTTTTTCATTTTGTTCATCAGAGTTGTGTAGTTCTCCTCATACAGATCTTGTACTACATCTCTTGTTAGATTTATTTCTACCAAAGGATTTCGTTTTGGGGTTGCTAACGTACACGGCACTGTGCTTACAGCTGTTAATCTCTGGTATACAGGAAAGCGAATGACTGGGGTGTGTTAACCTCGTATCCTGCCTACAGCTTTGCTGCACAGTTACGTGCTGCGTAACAGTGTTTCCATCGGTGATAAACCATACACGTGACGGTGGTTCCGTGAGATTAGAAGGGTCTGAAAAACTCCCACCCTAGTGGCCTGGTAGCCGTCACGATGTTGCAGAGCCCTGCGTGACTCATGTGTCGGTGATGATGCTGTGCAAACAGGCCCACCGCACTGCCGGCCCTGCAGAAGCACAGCACACGCACTGCGGAACGGGCTGCGCCGTGTGTCATCGGATCCGTGCAAGCGCACTCGATGGTGTTCGCACGGCAGCGGAACCGTCCGGTGCCGGTCCTCCGAACGTCTCCCTGCTGTACAGCAGTACGTTACTGTGACTGCGCCTTAGTTCCGGGAGCTTTCTAAAATCCCATTCTCTGTATTCCCACAAAGGTGGCCATGTCGGCTGCAAACGAAGACAGTTCTACTTCTTTCCCAATTTGTGTATCATCTATGCTCTTTTCCTGTCTCACTGCGCTAGCTCCGGCTCCGGCGTGGCACTGAGAAGCAGGAGTGACAGGAGTCGTCCTTGATGTCTTCCTGATCTTGGCGGGAAAGCTGCTGGTGTCTCACCATTAAATACGATATTATCCACCTGTAGGGTTTTTTTCTTTTGTTTTTTAAAGATTTTATTTATTTATTTTTAGACAGAGGGGAAGGGAAGGAAAGAGAAAAGGGGGGAAACATCAATATTTGGTTGCCTGTCATGCACGCTCCCCCACCCCACCACCGGGGATCTGGCCTGCAACCCAGGCATTCGCCGGGACTTGGAATCTAACCACAACCCTTTGGTTCGCAGGTAGGCACTCAGTCCACTGAGCCACACCAGCCAGGACCACCTGTAGGGTTTTTTGAAGATTCTTTTATCAAATACAGAAAGCTCCCCTTTATTCCTAGAGCACTCAAGATCTTTTTTAAAATCATGAGTGTGTATTGGATTTTGTGAACTGCTTTTTCTCTGTATCTATTGATATGCTCCTATCCATGTATTGTCACTTTTCCCCGTTTGTGACTCATTTTCCATGTCATTTGTAGTCTTTTGTTCTATGGGAGTCTCAATTTTTTTAATCTGACCCAAGCTGTAGTGTTTTTTTGTTGTCTGGTCTGGTCATAAGCTAAGAAAACCTTTTCTTTTTCCAGAGTTACAAATACATTGTCCTGTATCTTTCTTTTTGTTATTTTATGATTTTGTGTTTTACCTTAAGTCCCTAATTCATCCAGAAATTGTTTTCATATATGGTGTTAAAGCACATAAAACCTACTTTTCTCTACCCAGTACAGCAATTATTTTGACAACATTATTGACTACATTAATTCTGCTTTGTCCTATGTGGATGGCCAGTTTTATCATTTACTGTTTTCCTGTGTTCAGTTCTATTTCTGAGTTTTTCAAATTCTGTTGAACTGATTGATCTGTCTCTTGCAAACACTCTCCTTGATTTCATTACTGAAGATTTAGAGCAACTTTTAAATGTGTTGGAGCCAATTTCCCTTTGTTAATTCTTTATGTTCGAAACAGTATTGATTTTCTTTACATATTTATTTTTCCAGATGGACTTTATTATCATTTACGTATCAAACTCTTTAAAAACCCATTGGGATTTTAATTATAATCCAATTTATTACTTGTTTTATTAGACCAGAGTTGTCAAACTCATTTTCACCAGGGCCACATCAGCCTCACGGTTGCCTTCAAAGGGCCAAAATAGCTTTAGGACTGTACAAATGTAACCACTCCTTAACTGTTCAGGAGCTGAAACTATACTCTGCCCTCTGAAGGCAACCCCGAGGCTGATGCAGACCCTGGCGGAAGTCAGTCTGACGCCCCTGATGGGGAGCGTCGAAATTATTGTTGAGATCGAACATTACATGTTTTTTTTTATTTTTAAATTTAACCTGTAATGTATTGTTTCCATTATCATTTAGTTCACTTATCCCCCCCCCCCCCAGCAATCACCATACTGTTGTCCATGTCCATATGGCCTTTATCTGTTTTGCTCAATCCCTTCACCCCTAGCTGTGCCCCCCAGCTGTCACCCTGCTCTCCACGTCTGTTCCCACTTTCCTTGTTAGTTCATTTTGTTCCGCCTATGAGTGAAATCACATGGTATTTGTCTTTCTCTGACAGGGCTTAGTTTCCTTAGCATGATATTCTAAGTGTCCATCCATGCCGTCACAAAGGGTAAAATTTTCTTTCTTAAGACCAAGTAATACTCCACCGTGCAAATGTCCCGTGGTTGTTCTGTCCACTCATCTGCTAGTGTGCACTGGAGCTCCTTCCATATCTTGGCTGTTTGTAAATAATGCTGAATGAACAAAGGGGTGCTTGTGTTCTTTCAAATTAGTGCTTTGGGTTCCTTCAGATAATTCCTACAAAGTAGGATACCTGGGTCAAAAAGAAGATCCATTTTTAATATTTTGAGTATCTCCATACTGCTTTCCACAGAGGCTGCACCAACCTGCATTCCCACCAACAGAGCAAAAGGGTCCCTAACATTGTATCTTTTCTTACAGAAACATCACGTGTTTCTATTTAATTGGGTCTTTGTTTTCTCCAATCTTTCGAACAAAAAAAAAGTTTTGACTTAAGAATTCTAAATGCCGCTGGACTTGAAAGCAACAAAAATTCACAGACATACGAGCCAAGAGAGTGTCGGACACACTTAACTTAAACAAGTTACGTGGAGACTGTCTTAGTCCCGTTCTGGCTGCAATAACAAAATACCACAGACTTATCACCAGCAGAAATTTGTTGCGTACAGTTCTGGAGGCTGGAAGGCTGAGACTAGGGTGCCAGGACCATCTAGTGAGGGGCCCCTTCCAGGTCTCAGCCCTGGGCCTGGGTCCTCACTTGGTGGAAGAGGGCAGGGAGCAGGGAGCTCTGTGGGGTCCCATTTATAAGGGCACTGACCCTATTCATGAGGACTCCACCCCCGTGGCCTGCTCACCTCCCAGAGGCCCCACCGACCAGTACTGTTGCCTTTGGGGATTAGGATTTCAGTATCAATTTGAGGGTGGGTACCCAGACATTCAGACCATAGTAGAGATTTACTCAACCTAAAGATCACCCTAAACAATAAAAAATGAGGAAGTAATGTTATCAAAAGATAGTGGTAAACCAATTAGTCATAAGATTATACAGAAGTAATTATTTTAAATATAGCTATAAAATAGCAGCAACAGTAATTTTTGGAAAAGTAGATAAATAATAGAAAAATAACCAATTAGTATTATCTTATGCAATTGAGGAAGGGTCTCAGGATTTAAAGGTTTACTGTTGTTCTCTCACATCAGTTGGTTAATGTTTCATTAAAGGTGTGGATAATTAAGAGATGTGTAGGTGCTAGAGATTTTTTTAAAGTGGCAAAGCAATCACAAGTACAATGAATTTATTTTGTGTTCTTTTAATTTTTAAAAATCAAGGTGTAATTTACTCACAGGAAAATGTACCCTTCTGAATGCATAGATCTGTGAATTTTGACAGACGCACTCAGGTGTGCAGCTGCTGCCCCAGCCTCACAGAAGTTTCCCGCACCCTTTTCCAGTCGCCTTCCTTTCCGATCCCAGCACTCGGGAACCAGTGGTCTGTTCCTTTGCCGTGGTCCCAGTCAGGGGGTGTCCCAGCTTTTGGCAACTCTGGGCCACACGTTAAGTACATTGTGACACGTTATCATACAAAAAAGTCTCATAAGATTTTAAGTAAATTTATGATTTTGTGTTGGGCCGCATTCACGGCCATCCTGAGCCGGCCCGCAGGCTGCAGGCGGGACACCCTGGTACCTCCCCCAGGGCGTCGTGTAAATGGAATCATACCGTGTGTGCGTCTCCTGTTGAGTCTGGCTTCTCCCACTTGATGGAACGCATGTGCGATTCCTTCATGTTATGTAACTTGCTGTTCCTTTTTATTGCTGAGTGAAGTCCCACTGTATGAATAGGTGTACCACAGCTTGTTTATTCATTCTTTTATTGGAGGACCTTCGGGTTCTTTCCAATTTTTATCAAATACTTATAAGGCCTCTCTATACACAGAATTACCTTATTCTATTACTAGAAGGGGAAAAAGGAAACTGGAAACCACAGAACAAGAGAAAAAAGACAAAAACAAAACACAGAAAATTGAAAACATACAATAAGATGACAAAAAATGAGAATCAAATATTTGTAATAATAATAGTATCGTTAAATTTGCCAATTATTGGCAGAGAACTGACGGGGAAAATGGCTGTAAGCATAGGCAGCCAACTTTACCTTTCCCGAGCGAACTGTCGAGGCAGAGAGCCTGGAATCGGCCCTGTTCTGTGAGCTGTGCCATCCAGGTCCCCTGTGCCTGGCATGTTCACCCATCACATGCCCACACTCAGTCCACACGCCCCCCCCCCCACACACACACACCCCGGAGGAAATTTTGACAACATCGGAGCGTCAGGTAAGGACAGACATCAGATGGGTCCACAGTGGTGAACAGACAGGACCAGACTGAAGGGCACCATCAGGCACACTCACAGTTCCCTTCGGAAGAGATTCCATGAGGGGGGAGGTCTTGTCATTTAGCTAAGCAGAGACTAATCTACTGTTGAGTAGCCCAGATTTTATCAAATGCCTTTTCTCCACTTATAGAGATTATTATTTGTTCTTTTTCTTTCATTTTAATGTGGTGGATTACATTGATTTTTAATAGTCTTGGGTTATTTTGAGGTGTATTAATTAGTTTCCTCTTTAAGAAGGCTCTGACACAGGGACCCTTTGCTTGTGGGGTTCCCCTTTGCGTGGAGTCCCTGTAGGACCTGGGCGGGCTGTCACAGCAGGTTATGTTGGTTAAGCTATAAATTAGGTCCAGTAGGCAGAGTGCTGTAATCCCCAGAGTGGTGCGGCCACCACAGGCTGGTGCAGCTGGGTCCGCCTGTGTCGGGTTGGCCTTGTAAGTCCACTTTATGGGTAGAGTTTGGTCCAGTGAAGGAAAGCAGAGAGGGCCATTTGAGCAAGGGGACACAAAAGGCTCAGGCAAGAATGAGCTTTGAAAATTCTTAAATCACATGCATTAATAGAAAACAGAACTATTGGAAAAATTTTGAGCTGGGGAATAAGACATACTTAGTGTGAAGAAGTCTCAGAGGGGCACAGTTTTGCCGAATACTGTTGTAGTTCCAAGAACTGCTGGTTCTTCCCTTGGTTAAACGCCTTAGAAATACTATTTAGTCTCCACAATAGCCCTGTGATTTAAATGTTATCATCTTAATTTGTATGTGAGGTGAGACTGGAGGCGGGGGAGTCAGCTTAGACCCAGCACAGCGATCCGAGTTCTAGGTGAGGAAGAAACAGAATGGTGGGGGCAGAAATGGGGAGAGTTCTAAGGTGACTCTGTAGGTATCAAACCTGAATGACTTGAAGAGTCAAGTCCCCAGTCACCTCACTGACATCGGCCTTTGTTTTTGTTCCCCCTGATGTTGTAACTCCCCCCCCCCCCCGGGGCAGAGGGGTGGGTCGGGGGGGGGGGAGTGCCCAGTGAAATGTGAGTGTGCTAGGTGTGCTATTCTTGGGGCACGGTGCTCGGTGGCAGCAGACTGTGGCATTTCTCCGCTCCGGCCCCATGGAAGGGCTGGGGACCATTTCGGTGTGTTTGTAGTATTTCTATTGGCCCTTCCCCTGGACCTCAGCCGTGATTGGCGGACTCACGGGGAAATGTCCTCTGCCCACCGCCCTCGGATGCCCTGCCCTGCCCTGCTGCTCTAGTCCCCTGACTCCCTGAACTCTCAGCTCTCCTCCTGGGCTCTGTTTAGGCCTCTCCTCCCTGCACTTTGACCTGGAGACTTCTCAAGCTGGGAGCAGAGGTGCCAGTAGAAGGCCCTCCTCCGTCTGGGGACTGCCTCCCAGGCATCTCTCCCCGACTCTCCACGCTGGTCGGTGTCTAAAACCCACTGTGTCCTATGGGTGGCCCAGTTTCAGTTGCTGAAGACAGGATAGTTCACCTGGTCTCCAATGGGTTCATGGGTGCCACGTGTGGAAGTGAGATACATATACTTTAAGAAAGAAAAATACTCCAAATTCATACTGATATTTCCAGTTCAAATAGATTAGCCCAGAGTTACCTTTTGTCCTTTTTATTGAATTTATTGAGGTGACACCAGTCA
Organism: Tonatia bakeri; assembly: GCA_004024845.1. Lineage (NCBI taxonomy): Eukaryota > Metazoa > Chordata > Mammalia > Chiroptera > Phyllostomidae > Tonatia > Tonatia bakeri. The sequence continues at coordinate 11,308 of PVIA01017371.1, forward strand.
AAAAAGTTGCACAGGTGTCAGGTGCACAGCTTGGTAGCGCATCACCTGTGTATTGTGGTGCTTGTTCACCACCCCAAGTCGGGTCTCCTTCCGTCACCGTTTATCCCCGCCCTGCAGGCGGGCGGCCCCGCCGTGTTGTCTGTGTCCAGGAGTGCTTTCTTCTTCTTGTGTTCCATTCCTGCACCCGGCCCAGCGCCCTCCCGCCCGACGGCCACCGGCCAGTCTGTGTCTGTGAGTCTGTCTCTTTGTACTTGTCTTTCCCTCTGAAACGGCTTGGTTCCAAAGATATGACTGAGGGTTGCTCGTTTTTGTGTTTCTTCTCATTTTATTCCTACAACAGCCCTCAGAGGAATACAAAATACCAGTTCACAAAGTGTCACTTTATTGGTGAGAAACCTGGAGTCTGAGCCCCCAGAGTGGTAGTTTTTCAGCCAAGCTGCAGAAAGTATCTTCAGTGGCCTGATGGTAACTTTGCTTTACCTTGGCCTGCAGTGCATACAGCACAACCCCCCCACCACTGCCAAGCCCTCCCTTCCCCCCCTTCCCCCGCTTCCCCCGCTTCCCCCGCCCCCACCACCTCCAGAGCTTCCATTTCCTCCGCTGTGAGTCAGGCAGACCTGACTGAGTCCCCAGGTCTCCTCAGTTGCTGGCGGCTCTTGTCACTCGCCTTCCCTTCCGTCCCAGCAGCATGCCCATGTTTGCTCACTGCCCTTTCAGCAAGTAGGAGGGACTCTGGTGTGTTTAACGCTGAGGAAGCTGCGGTGCGCTTCTGTGGCCCCAGGCACAGGGGTGGGCACGGCCGGGCTTGCCCTGGGACCGGTCCTGCTGAGCTGTGAGCCAGGTCCAAGGCACTGCTGGTGTATTTGCGTTTTCAGGCTGGTGATTTTAAATTAACAGCTTCTACAGCCTGGCTGGGGATCATTCCTGAATGATGTTTCGCCTCAAATTCATATAGGTATGGAAGAAAATAGTCACATTTTCACTGTAATTTCAAAGCGTGCTCCATCCCACAGGAATTTGGCTTTTGTCCTCACACTCCCTGTGCTTCACCTGTGACTTCTGCCTGTGAGTCAGATCAGTGACCCTGACGCAGTCTCAGCTGGGACCATTTTTGTGTTAGATCTGTTTAATCTATTGGAGTGTGTGCCACAAGGAACCCGATGATACGATGTGTGACCTGGGGGGGGGGTGTGCTGAGCTTGTCGGTAAGTTTGCTTTTTTCCTTCATCTAAAACCCTGCTCTCAGGGTTTGCTCTCAGGTTTTTTCCTCCTACTTTGTAAGGAGGAAGAGACCGGATAGAAGTGAAAGGAGCTGCAGGCGTGAGTGACGTTAGACGTGTGCCTCTCGTGTCCTCCCCGCTTGGGCAGTGCTGTGGCGAGTTCATGAGCGGGCATCGCCCAGGGTCCGACCGTGGCAGAGCCTCGCGGGCCCTGCCCTGTGCCTGTGAGGGGCGGGGGGGCCAGGGGGGGCGAGGCTCAAGCAGGGCCCCCCTCCCGACTTGTGCTGCTGCCGCTCCTCAGGGCAGCTCTGCCCCCAGGTCGCTGCCGCACGGTGGCTGGCCTTGCTGTCTTTACGGATACCTGCACGTCATTGTCCAGCACCCTTTACCTTTGAAAAACTGTTAAGACTAGCTTATTCTGCCCTGACGCGTGCGATTCAGTGGGTCGAGCATCGTCCCGCAAAGGTCGCCAGTTCAGTTCCCAGTCGGGGCACATGCCTGGGTTGTTGGGGGTTCGATCCCCAGTTGGAATGCACGTGAGAGGCAGTCGATCAATGTTTCTCTCCCTTTCTTTCTCCCTCCCTCTCTCCCTCCCTCCCCACTGCCCCCCTCCCCGTCTAAAAACAAACAAACAAACAAACAAACAAACAAACCCTGGCTTGTTCTGTTATCTCTCTAGTCCTTTCTGGTTCCCGGTTTTCCTTGAATAACTTCCTCTGGCTTAGTGGTGAGGGGCAGTGTCAGTCTCTGTGGATTGAGGCACCGTGCTCAGCGAGAAGCTGGACAGGACAAGAAAGGGGAAGGGGAAGCAGGAAGGTGACTGTGTTGACCAAGTGTCTGCCAGGGTTAGTCACTGTCCTGGGGGCTCTGTGTGCTGGCCTCTCTGGCTTCACAAAACCGTGGGAAGAGCTCACCGTTGCTGCCGTGGTTTAGACCGGGAAGCCGTGGGAAAAAGCTGCCCGTGTGTGTAGAACGTAGACTTTTTGTTCTATAATCTTCCATTGCTTTGTTGCAGCCTTTCTCATTTAAATATTCATGTAAATTTAATTTATTATTACTTTAAATGATATGACTTATAGTAATCACTTGGTATCAGTGAGGAAATAGACTGTAGTTGAGTTTATATCTGTGAAATAGTCTCTGCAGTTAAAGATATTTATTGATTCTATCCACAAATAGACATAATCCTTAAAATAGAAATTGTTTAAAATATATTTTATTGATTATGCTATGAGAGTTGTCCCAATTTCCCCTCTTTATTCCCCTCGGCCCTGCACACCCCCTTAGTTCATGTCTGTGGGTCATACGTGTAAGTTCTTTGGCTTCTACATTTCCCTATAATGTTCTTAACCTCCCCCTGTCTGTTTTCTACCTACCATTGATGCTTCTTATTCCCTGTACTTCCCCCTCTGCTCCCTCCCTTCCCCACTGATAACCCTTTATGTGATCTCCATTTCTGCTTGTTTGCTTAGTTCATTTATGTTTTTGTTTTTAGGTTCAGTTGTTGGTAGTTGTGAGTTTGTTGTCATTTTACTGTTCATATTTTTGATCTTCTTTTTCTTAGATAAGTCCCTTTAACATTTCATATAATAAAAACTTGGTGATGATGAACTCCTTTAACTTGACCTTATCTGGAAAGCACTTTATCTGCCCTTCCATTCTAAATGAAAGCTTTGCTGGATAGAGCAATCTTGGATGTAGGGCCTTGCCTTTCGGGACTTTGAATGTTTCTTTCCAGCCCCTTCTTGTCTGTAAGGTCTCTTTTGAGAAATCAGCTGACAGTCTGATGGGAACTCCTTTGTAGGTAACTGTCTCCTTTTCTCTTGTTGCTTTTAAGATTCCTTTCCTTACCTTTAATCTTCGGTAGTGTAATTATGATGTGCTTTGGTGTGTGCTTCTAACTTCCTTGGGACTCTCTGAGCTTCCTGGACTTCCTGAAAGTCTGTTTCCTTTGACAGACTGGGGAAGTTCTCCTTCAGTATTTGTTCAAACAACTTTTGCACACGTCTTGCTCTTTCTTCCTCTCCTCCTCCCTGTACCCCTGTGATTCAGATGTTGGAATGTTTAAGGTTGTCTTGGAGGTTCCTGATCTCTCCTCATTGTCTTGAATTCTTGTTTCTTCAGTCTGTTCTTGTTGAATGTGTATTTCTCCCTTCTGGTGCAACTGTTGATTTAAGTCCCAGTTTCCTTCCCATCACTGTTGGTTCCCTGTACATTTTCCTTTATTTCACTTAGCATAGCCTTCACATTTTCCTTTATCTTGTGACCATACTCAACCAATTCTGTGAGCATCCTGATTACCAGTGTTTTGGACTCTGCATCTGATAGGTTGGCTGTCTTTCATCACTTAGTTGTATATTTTCTGGAGCTTTGATCTGTTCTGTCATTTGGGCCATATTTCTTTGTCTTGGCACAATTGTTATGTAGTGAGGGGCGGAGCCTCAGATATTCACTAGGGCGGGGCAGCCCAGGTCACTGCGTTGTGGTGCTGTGTGTGCAGGAGGGTTCTGATAGGGAAAGTGCCGCCTGTTCTGCTCTTGGTCACTTTCTCCACTACCCACAAGCACATTGGGCCCTTTTGGTGCTGATTCCCAGTTGGCAGGTTTGGGTACGTCGTAGGGCCCTGTAGGTCTCTCCAGTAAACTCTTCTGTCAGACTGGGAGTTTCTCCTGCTGCCTCAACCCCCACAGGTTTTTTCAGTCAGAGGTTTTGAGGCTTTGTTTCCCGTGCTGGAACCCTGGGTTGCGTGGTCTGTCTCACTCCCCAGTTGTTCCTCCCATTTTATCTGCATGCAAATGTGGCGCCTCACCCAGTCTGCCAGCCACCGCCTTGCCATGCATCTTCTCTGTCCCGGCTCCCTGTCTCTGCCCTTCCTCTCTGTCTGGATGAATGTTTCTTCTTTAATTCCTTGGTTGTCAGACTTCCATACAGTTCAATTTTCTGTCAGTTCTGGTTGTTTTTTTTTTTTTTTTAATTTGTTGTTGTTCTTTTGGTTGTGTGAGGAGGCACAGTGTGTCTACCTATGCCTCCTTCTTGGCCAGAAAAATAGAGATTTTTAAAGCAGTGACTTTCAGCTGGTGTGCTGCAAGAATTATTGAACATGCAACACCTGACTCTTTGGTCAGGGGCCCTAACCTCTTTTCCCTTGGATTGTGAAATAAAAAATGACATCAGCCAACACAGTAGCCATCCAATGCGAATTGCCCTGTCTTGAACATTAAATATTCAGATCATATAATAGAGTTGCATCTTATTGGTCACATCGCATAATGAGGTTGTGTCTGATTGGTTAATTTTTGGTACCACAAATCTTTA
>PVIA01017372.1:0-15850 GCA_004024845.1 Tonatia bakeri
CTTCGCAGCCCCGCCCATCTCCCTTCCCCGGCCTCCAGCTCGGCACCCTTGCAGTCTTTTAAGAAAAACTCCATGTTCCATCTTTGCTGAGCAGGATGGGCAGCTGCCCCCTTTTTCACCACACAGCCCTTCAAAGTTCCATTAAAAATACACTTAAAAGAAGGCAAGATCTTCAGGGGCCCGCATGCACCACTTCACAGAGGGAGGGAGGGAGCCGTGAGTGCTGAATTCCACAAGGCCTCCCCGCTCAGCTCCTACTAATCAGCGACCTGGAGCTTAGTTGCTGCTCTCCGTAGTCATGGCAACTGGCAGATTTATAGCCTCTGATAAGAACCAGAGCTGAACTTTCTGCAAAACTCTCTGAGATGCCTGGCTCCCCAGCCGCTTCCCTTGCTTCTCCCTCACAACAAAGTGCTTATTCAGCCCCGGGCTGGGTGCAGGTCCTGGTGCCCCCTGCACTGAACTGTTTAACATCTTGGGAGATCAGAATGGAACAATGTAGCAGGAGAGCGGGGAGCGGGAGGTTCCCCAGCCCCCGCCCACCTCTGACAGTGCGGGGTAACAGAATAATGGAGGCCCCAAGAGGTAAGGGGACTTGCCCAAGGCCTCACGAGAGGTGACTCATGTCAGAACTGCAGCTGGAACGGTGGCCTTTTGACCCCCAGTCAAGTGCTCCTCCCACGTTGATTGATCATAGCAGCAGCTGGCATGTACTAAGCACCTGCTCCGTGCAATGAACATGGGAGGCAAAAAAAAAAAAGTACAGACTAGGAAGGGAGGCAGGGGCTGGGTCCTTGGCAGCCCCGTGGACAGGTGCTTCCCCCGCCTCAGTGTGCGAGTGTCTCATCCGGGGATCTTGTTCGAATGCAGATGCTGATGGAGGAGGTCTGGGTAGGGCCTGAGCTGCTGCATTTCTAAGTAATTCTCAGATGCTGTTGCTGGCTCCTGGACCACACTCTGAGTTGCCAGACTGTAGAGTTTACGAAGGACTTGGACTTGGACTTGACCTTGAGGGCTGGCCCAGCCAGACAAGCACAGCCCTGCAGCATGCCGTCTCTACAGGGAATCGATAGGAATGGTGGAGGTCAGTTCTCAAGGCTGGGTGTGTGTGAGTGTGTGAACAGGTGTGTATGTGTGTGTGGCAGATACTCTTGTACATCAAAAATTGCCCTGTTCCCAAGTTTAGGTCAAAGGACAAAAGAACCAGATGGAGAAAAATAAACTCGGTTTTTCTTACCCGGCTCGGTCAAGCAGGTCGGGCCTCCAACTGGCCGGGGTTTTGAACTCTCGTCACAGAACACGCCCACCCGTTGTCCTCCTGTCGACCCCACACCCACCCCACCATCTCTCCCTCCACAGGCTGGCCTGCACATGGCCTGTTTGCCGACCGAGGGGCCAAACTGCAGAGAGGCAGACGGCCTTGGGCTCCTGGGGCTGCCTGACCTGCAGGCTGCCCCACCTCGGGAGGCGGCTGAAGTCCAAAATGCTTCGGTTTTCCGCTTGGACAGGTTGCAAACAAGGACGCTGAGCACGTGCCCAAGTCCTGGAGTCTCAGTGACCTGAGTTCCAGCCCCGATCCTGCCACGCTGTTTCACCACGGGCAGGAACAACATCTCTCGCTCCAGCCCGGGACCTCTGAGTCTGTTGGAATTGGGAGGGTTCGTTGCTGACTGTGTTTCTTTGGCGTGGGAAAAGCTGTGCTGCGTGAGTCCCTTAGGAGCATCATTAGAACCATTGCGGGGGGAGGAGCCAAGCTAACCCGGTCTGCTTGAGGCAGGGCAGAAGCCCTCAGCCTGCTGGAGAGGAAACCTTCAGCCCGGGGTAGGAGGAACCTTGGTTCAAGAGCTCAGAGAGTAAAGGCTGGTCCCTGAAAGTGCTGCCAGGGACCATTCTCCATTCAGCTATGGATTCAACAAACATGAGTCGAACGCCTGCTGTATGTGGGCACTGTTCTAGGCACTGGAGATAAATCAGGAAATAAAGCGGGGGGAAATCCCTGCCCAGGGAGCTTGCATTCTGGGATGGGTGGAGGCAAGAGGCATGCAGAAAGTCTGCAGAATTAAGTGGTAAACATGTAAGCCATCAGAAGGCGGTAGGTGCTGTAAGGAGAGAAAGGAGGTGGGATAAGTGGGGAGGGAGCTGCAACTTTAAACGGGGTGGGACAGAGACGACCTCAGTGAGAAGGTCACACTGGAGCAAGACGTGAAGGCGTGAGCCTCGTGCGTGCCTGGGAGACCAGATAACATGCAAAGGCCCTGGGATAGGAACATGCTAGGTGCACTGGGGCTAGAACTCAGGGAGCAAAGAGCAGAAGAGCAGGGGGTGGTATCAGAGAGGTGACAAGGGACCAGAGAGTGTGGACCGTCTGCTAGGTGAGGGCAAGAACTGGGCTTTTCCTCCGAATGAGAGGAGGAGCCGTGGCAGGGTTCCGAGCGGGGAACAGATATAATCTGACTCAGGTCTTAAGGGTGTTCCTGGCAGCTTGCTGAGTGCAGACAGCAAGGGAGCCAGATTCAGCGCAGGAAGGCCAGACCGGAGGTGATGGTGACAGCTCCCTGATGGGGAGGGGATCAGTGTTCGGGTTGTCGCGGCCGGAGAGGGGTCAGGTTCTGGACACGGATAGAGGTTGGAATCAGCAGCGTTTGCTCCTGGCTCGGATATGGAGTGTGAAAGAGAGGGGTCAAGGGTGCCGCCCAGGATTTCGGTCTGAGCAGCCAGGAGGATGAAGCTGCCAATTAGCGAGCCTGGGTCGGCGGCCGGTGGAAAACGGTGTGTCGGAAAGGTTCTCTGGAGCCCAGTTTTGGCCGGGCTAGTTTCAGATGCCAATTAGACACCCGTGAGGAGTCAGCAGGCAGGCAGTTGGGTGCGTGGGACCGGAAATCAGAGAAGACCCCAGCCCTGGGAGATGCACCCGGGTAGGTAGATGTTAGTATTCAGACTGTGTTTAAACCCAGGAGAGTGGACCATCTGGGCAGTAGGACGGAGGACTTGGCAGAGTGGGGCGAGAACCTGAGAGGCAGGTAAATCCTGATGGCATTGTACCGGTGGGATCTGGGGAAACAGGACGACTCAGTGGAAGTGTCCCGGTCATGTGGGCTGGCTCCTAAAATATGCCCGCCGGGTGTCTGACGCCCCCCGTTCATTCATTTAGATGCAATGATGCACTGATTGTTTATGTGTTCGCTTATCCATACATTCGTCAGCTATTCATTCACCTACTTATCTGCCAGGTGACCTTGGGTAAGTCTCTCGCCCTCTCTGGTGGAATCGCCAGCTGCATGCACCTTGCAGGAGGGCCGTTGGAGGATGGACCGACGTGGTGCATGTCTGGGACCTAGACAGCTGCTGGCACACAAAGTATCCACACTTTCCAGGAATGGGCCACACTGTTCTCCAGCCTTACTTGCAAAGCTTGCCTCTGGGGACTCACATACTGCTGACTCCAACCCCCTTTCCACAAACAGCCAAGGCAAGGGATGCTGGGAAGGGGAGGGGCAGGCAGGCTGAAGTGCCCTTGAGTGTCCAGGAGCTCTGGGGCCTTGGCTGCCTACGGCCACGCTGAGTGGCTACTTTGGAACCTAGCAGTGGTCCTTTCCTATTCCATGCTGTGTCCCTGCTTCTTTCTCTCCCCCAGTAGCCCAGGGGTGAATCTGTGTCCCATTGTCCTCCCAGAATTACCCACTGGACCCTGTTGTCAGCTAGGGAGCAGGGCTTCTGAGAATACGACACAGTTGGGATTTCATGCTCCTTTGTGCACACACACACACACTCACACACACATACACACACGCCTCCTTCTCTATGCAGAGGTCTGGAAGAAAATTCCTAACAAGCGGAGAGCAAGCTGCCACTCAAACCTGCAGAGAGGACAGAACAGACAAGCCACAAATCTCGATGGCAGGTGGGGAGCTCCTGAGGTCTGGGCTCGTTAGTTTTAAAATAACACAGCAGGGAAATGAGATAAAGGGCCTTCCGCCGGGGAAGCAGCCAGACATTTCGCCTTACACTTGCTGGAACCACAGGAGGGGGCCTGTCTCTCCTCCCGGGTCACAGAAACAGAGCCTGCCCGCTCTGCGTTACCAGATCACAGAGTCAGAGCTCATCAGAGCTGGGCCAGCCCTCGGGGGACGTCGAACCCACGCCCAGAGAAGCTGATGCCCAGAGAGGTCGGGCGCTGCACTCAAGGCCACTCCGTGAGCTAGGGGCCGAGCAGGGGCCACCGCTCAGTTCTCCTGCAGCCACAGTGGCTGCTGTGGGTCAGATTCCAGGTTGGTGTGAGTTCTGGCTGCCCATGCCTCACAGATACCCCCTTCCAGAAGGTTCTGTCCACTTCTGGGTCGGGGAGAGGAAGAGCAGCCCACAGCCAATGAGTACGTGACAGAGGCTTACAAAAGACCACTCTCTTCCATCAAGGTAGGACTTATTCTAAGGTGCAATTCACATTCCAGTGCTCCCCGCGCTCAGCCCCCTTCTCCTAAAAACGTTCCCTCGTTCCCTTGGTAAGGCCTTACTTTTCCTATGGAACGTTAACACAGATGTTAAGATCACCTGCCTCGTGAGGTAACTGTAAAATCCTTAGCACATTTCCCGGTCACACAATAAGTGCTCAATATATGTTATTTGATGATGATGATGATGATGATGATGATGATGATGATGATGGCAGAAGAATGATTGGAGAGTTTGTTCCACTGCAACTCCACCAATCAGCAGAAAACTCTCAGAGGACTCCGCCCCTGCAGCTCCAGCACCAATCACCAGTGAGTTCTCCAATCACACCCTTCCCGTTTGCCCTCCTTGAGGCTCGTCCCAGAGGCCCCATCTTTTGCCATTATCATCATTCTCTGGCAAAGACTTCCCTGTGGGAGGGAGGGATCTCTGGAGAGCACAGACCGTCTGGCTTGACGCAGGAGTGGCCATTTCTCAGCTCCGGCTCAGGCGTCCAGCTGTGCTGTCCCACCTGTAGGAAATGGCTCCTCCACGGTAATTCTATTTGAGGCGCGGATGGGAAAGGCCTGTCCTTCCACTGGGGTTTTTATCTGCCTTAGAGCAGTCAAGCCCGTCACCGCAGGACTGGGGTTTTCCAGAAGGCTTATCGCTATCGGGCATTCAGCTCCCTGATGATTCCCCTCCAACTCCGACGGGCTCCCCTGGGCTCCCCGAAGATTTGAGAGGATTGTGGCAGGAACAGACTAGGGGGTCTCAGGACAGCCCCCTCCCACCACACGGGCAGAGGTCTCTCTAAGGCCCATGGTTTTGACAACGGGCAGCAACAGAACAGCCGGGAGCCACCAGGAGCCTTGGAATGGGGTGGACCGGAGTTCAAAAGCTGGTTCTGCCATGTTCAAGCTGTGATCTTGGACAAGTCACCGTGTCTCTCTTCTGCAAAACAGGGTTAAGGACAGTGTCCGGCGCTAGGAAAGCACTTCACACCGTTCCTGGGGCCGAGCAAGCGCCGAATCGATGTTAGCTGCCGTCGTGATAGTAATTACTCACCGTAAAATGGGTTTTAGGACAGGGCCTCCCAACTCTGCCCTTTGCTTGAGCTGGCCCCTCTGCTCTCGGGGGCCTCCCTTCCCTTCTCTGCCAGGAGAGGGTCCCCTGGTCCTCCAAAGCTCAGCGCAACGACGCTGCCTGCCTTTTCCGGCCCCCACCACCCCGTTCTCCATGGGACTACATTCTTCACTCCATCATGTCCCCACAGCCCTCTGTAAATCCCTCCAGCATCCTGTAGCATGACCTTGAGCAAGGCCCCTCATCTATGTGAGCCTCAGTTTTCTCACTTTTAAAATGGGTATAATACCTTATGCATGGAGGTGGCAGTGGGAAGTATATACCTGTTAAGCTAAGCACAATGTCCATTATTGTAATTGTAGTTGCAATTACTATTGACAGGGGCTTCGTGGCTCCTGTGTGACAAAGAATTTCTGGTTGGTGAGTGGCCTAATGGATTATCCTGTCCCAGTCATCTCTGAGGAGGGCATAGCTCCCAATCTGCCTGGAATACCTTGGGGCCCTGACGATAGGGGATTGGCCCCAACGACCCCTGAAGGGCCTGTCCAGTTAGTTTCAAGATTTTTGTGGGTCAGAATCTTCTCTAGGTCTCAGTCATTCCCACCTTTTTACTTCTTTCTGAGCACATCAGGGGCGGTGCAGCAGGACCCACAATGTAATACATGGCTCATTAGCCCCCAATTGAAGGATGAGAGCTGTCACCTCCAAACGCAGCTTCTGAGCCCCTAGGCTGACACCTGGGCACATGGCCTCCCCCAACTTGCCGTGTTAGAGTAGAGGGACCTCGCATTAACGGAGCACCGACAATGTGTCAAAACCTCGTAAGACACTTAAAACCCATTATTTCGTTCAGGTCCCCTAATAAGGCCTTGGAGTAGATATTGCAAGGGTTGCTTCTAGAGGAGGACAGAAGAGCCTCTGAGAGGTCAGGTGACTTGCTTAAGGACACACAGGAGCAAGTGAGGGAGCCCAGGGTTCTCAAGGAAGGGTGGCTGGCTGTCCCTGGTCCCCAGACTGAGTGCAGCCACACAGCCCAGACTGCGTCCACCCAGCTTGTGGGGTGACGATGCCACTTTCTGCTTCTGGCCTCGTCTCCGCCACCTCCATGCTGCCTGGCGTTCCGTCTTCTCCCTATCCCCCTGCCTGCACCCGGCTCCCTGGCTGCCGGCTGCGCAGTCCATCGACAATCAATCAGCCAGCTTGCTCCGACAGCTAAAAAACACCCCGTCGACCAATTTTCCCTCCAGCGCCTTTCCGCAGACCGTGAAACCTCACTAATTTGGAATTTGCAATGATTTCTGACACAGAACCTGCATTTCTCATTCCCGCAGAAGAAAAGTCTGAATGGAATGTCACCGCGCGGGACCCCTGGGGGCTTCTGAGCGAGGTCCTGGCAGCCTGAGCTCCCTCTTTCTACTCCTTTCCCCCTTGTTCCTTATCCTGGGTCCTCCCACCTGCATCCTTGTTTATGTCGGCTGCTAACTGACAGCACCATTAAAAATGCTAATACCACTGCTAATAATAACAGCGGCTATTCGGGGATCACAGGCTCTGCTCTGAGCGCTGTCCTGAGTGTTCTGCATTTGTTTGTTCACATCAGCCACAATTATCTGAGGCTGATGCAGTAATCAAGCCACTTTACCAATGAAGAAACTGAGGCAAGAAGGGGGTCCTGCTCCTAGGTGGTGGGCATGGAATTTGAAGTCACAGAGTTTGCCTCCAGAATCCATGCCCTGCACCACAGCGCCTCTCCGGCTGGGCACCATGGGGGCCACTTGTGGATCCTTTAAACCCCAACAGTGCCTCCTGCTTTCGGGCTCTGAGAGCACCAGGCCATGGGACAGGGAACCACTGTGACCTTCCATAGCTGCATAACTGGTGTGGAGACCCAGGAATTGGAAGTCGTGGAAAGGCTGCCTTGTGAATTCTGTCCCTGGGATCACTACTGAGTGGGACGCACAGAACCTTCCAAAGAAATGGATGGCAAGGAATTTGAGAAGGTGCCTTTCTAGGTTCAAAATCCTGTGCGAGAGGGTTTGGTTGCCCTTAGGGACCGACCGTCTAACCAGAGCTCTGGTTTCTTCCTACAGACTTTGTGCTATATGCTGGTGGCAGGGATGGGAAACACACGACTGAAAAGCTAGGTGCTGTTCCACTCACCCCTTTCCTGTGCAAAGGCCCTGTGGCATCCTTTTGCATAAGCCCAGCACGGACTTGCCTTTGTAGATCTGCATCAGAGCACCACTCTTTACCTGGAGGGGCGTGTTGGCTACTTGGGTGACTTTGGAATACAACTTGAGGGGAAAATAAAAGCTATAGCATCAAAAAAAAATTCATCAGCATGGCTTGATTCTACCACTTACCAATTTACCTATTTTGCTGGTACAATATAGGCACAGCCTTCGTTGCCATTATCAGTCCCCCTGGTGGTGGGACCTCAGGCCTGGCCAAGCGCGGGGGGCCTGGGAGGATCGGCGCAAAGGTCTTTAGACTAGTCCAGCCCTCTGACCATGATGAAACTGCCTCCCTAGGAACAAAGGTTGTGGTCATACCTTTACTCGTGTTCACCTAAGTCCATGCACATGACTGTATGGTGTTTGTCCAGAGGTGTATGTGTTAGATGGGGTAGAACCTGGACCCAGATGTTCTCAACATCACAATGCGTCATGTGGCAGGGCCACTTATATCTAGGGTGATCACATGATTCAGTGTTCACACTGGGACACTTTGGGGATCAAAAGGGCACTGACAATAAGCCCCCAGGGTGTGTGGTCAGCCTGGCTGTCTCTCATTTCTTACCTTGAGACTCCGGGGCCCGACTGTCTACCCCAGCTCCTCTCGCAAAAACAGCACAGGCAGCTGAAACTCCTCACCCTGTTCAAAGCTCAGCACGTCACTGCCCCCACCGCCTGTCCTCCGGCTCCACCGGCTCCCTCCTCATCCAAGCGGCCACTGGCCCTCACCCTGGACCCTCTCTTTCTCTGACCCTCACATCCAGCACATCAGCAAATCCCGGCCACTGTCACTTCAAGCACCTCGGCATCATGCCCGTCTCTCCATCTCCACTGTCCCCTCTCCGGTCCAAGCCACCATTCTCTCTCACCGAGAAAAACGCCGCAGCCTCCCACCTCCTGTTTTGCTCTGGCCCCGCCCAGCCCACTCTGCACACAGCAGGCAAAGTTATTTTCCAAAATGCAAAGTTGATCACGTCACGCCCTTCTGCAGAGTCTCGAGAAGCAAGTCCAGCCTTTTCCGCTGGCTCTCACGACCCTCTGGGTCCATGGCGTCCACTGACACATCCAGGTGTGTCATCCTCTTGGACATCAAACCGCCTGACGTTCTCACAGGGCAGTGAACAACCCTGCTCCTGACAGGTGCAGCGCAGTGGGAACTCAAGGGCACAGACTGGACCGGACTTCTGGGTTCAAACCCTGGTCCTGCCACTCTGACTGTGGGCAATCGCCTTCACCTCCCTGGGCCCCAGACCTTCCCTGTAAGATGTGGATGACCACAGTGCCTGCCTCACAGAGTTACTGCAGGGGTGAGTAGTGAATACACCGTATGCAAAACTCTTGGAACAGGGCCTGGCACATAGAGAGTGCTCTGTTTACTAATTAAGAAATGACATCTCTCGCCTTACTTCCTACTTCTCTTCTCTCCCTCCCCAGGTATTTTTTGACCTTCTGCTCTGCTAAATATTCTTAGAGCACAAAGATGGGGCAGCTCAGTTCCCCCAGTCATGCCCTTCTTCCGAGGAGGCTCCCAGAGGGGAGCTGACCCGCTCCAGGTCATGGTGCCAGTGAGTGGCAGAGTGGTAAGCAGAACCTGGTACCCCGACATCCTGTGCTCTGACCAGGGCTGTCCCTGGAAACCGGCCCCTGCCCACGTGGCTGGAGGCCCAGTGTGCGGCTGGCACCAGGCTCAGGTCAGGTTGGGCTGCTGTGTTCCGAGTTGGCAGCCAGGAAAGTCTCTGTCCCACCACGGCCCCAGGCAGGATCACTAGGCCAGGTCGGCTTGGCTCAACATTTCCAATGCATCCTTAGGCACTGGAACAGTCTCAGGAAGAAAAGAGGATTTGCTTTTTGTTGCAGTTTTCAAAGGAAGGGGGGAAGTCACAAACACATTGTCCCTCTCGCCAGAGCAGCCCACTGGAGATCAATCAGATGTTTTCAGCCAAAGCTGTTCGGGTCCACATTTTCCCAAACTGTATCAGCTGAAAGGAAGGTGGGGGAGACGGAGAAAGAGGTGATAAAGCCGGGGAGGGGTGGAATTATCCACAGTGGATGCAGGGCGGGGCTCTGCTGTCTGTCCTCACGCCTGGCAAAGAGAGGAGTGGGGACAGAGACTGGCCAGGGTGGGGGTGCTTCTTCTCCCGGTGAAGGGTCTTGGCTCATGTTCTGAGGGGCTGCAGAGCTCTCAGAGACCCCCACTGGGAGCAGAGTCTACCCTCAGTGAGTCCTGTGGGCTAACAAGACTGACCCTGAGACCAACGAGCCATGACCAGGAATGACGTGGTGGTTGTGGGCCACCGCGTGACTGGCGGGTCTGTTGTGATCAGTGGTGAGCTCTGTCATGGGTTTGTTACTAATGATTATTAAAGATGAACATTGGGGAACAGTTTCCAATTAAAATAAACGTATGAATACATGAATCTTTGTCATCTCGGCGAAGGGCTGCTCGAAGTGGTAACCATGGAATTGCCCTTGACTCCACGCTTTCACACTTCTGGTCTGACCGATCAGCAAACCTAGGTGCTCCCTTCAAAACACCTCTAGAATCCAGTCACTTCCCTCCTCCTGTGTGGCTAGCAGCCTGGTTCAGGGCGCCACCCTCTCTCACCTGCATACTGCAAGTGCTTAACAGGTCTTTCTGCTCCCACCCTGCCCTCCTGCAGTCTGCCCCCAGAAGGCAGCAGGAGGGGTCCTGTTGAAACTCAAGCCAAGTCATGGCACCCCACTCTTCAAAGCCTTCCAGTGGCTTCCCTAATGCCGAAGCTGTTCCTACTCTCCTCCCATGCTCTCCACTCCTGCCCTACAGGCCTTCCTGCTGTTTCTCTGACACGCCTATATAATAATCTGACCTCAGGACCTTTGCACATGCTGTTTCCGCCGCCTGAAACAGTTTTCCTTCCAACCAATAGCCGCAGGACCTCCTCCCTCATTTTTTTCAAGTCTCTGCTCAGGTGTCACATGCTCAGTGACGCTTCTTCCCTGACAACCCTTTGTAAACCCTACGTGAGGCCATGACCCCTTCCTGTTGTATGTTGCCTTTTCCTGCTTTAGTTCTCTCGATAGTATTTATTGCCTTGCAATATAATAGAACTATTTATTGCCTATATATTGTTTGTTTATTGTGAGTCCCCACGCCCCACTGGAGTCTAAGTTTCACAAGGTCAGGAATTCGCTGTGTGTCCCTTTTGTTCACAGCTGTTTCCCAAGCCCTTTGAACAGTGTTTCATACACGGTAAAGACCCGATTGACATTTGTAAAATAAATAAGAGAATGGATCCCAGATTCCTCCCGCTGCAGAGCCCTTTAACCTAAGCTGTGTTCGGTTGAGCTTCCCTGAGCAGGAACGAAAGGTGTGGCGTGAGGCTGCGTGCAGAGAACGCTAACATTATGGGACCGTGGGTCTGTGCAGGGGACGGGGGGGGTGCACTTTCACACACCTGATATGCGTCTGGACTGTTGGGGGAAGAAAAGGTTGGGAATAGCAGGACTGATGTGCAGAATTTGGGGGCTGCATGGCTGTTCATTGCTGTGTGGCTTTGGGGGAGTTGCCTGCCCTCTCTGAGAGGCAGGGGAGCAGCAACAGGTCAGCCCTGCACTGAGAGCCCTGAGACTCGGGTCTCAATCCTGCCACCACTGGCTGAGTGACCTCAGGGAAAGAATTTAATTGCAAAGCTCCTGTCACCCCATGTCCTACACAGTGGGAAGAAGCCACTGGCAGGGGAGGACGGAGCACGTGACAGTGAGCTTTGGAATGCAGGTGGGGACCTGAATCTTGGCTCAGCCACTTGCTAGCCATGAACTTCCAGTTCCTTACCTTCAGTGAGGGGAGCCTGATCCCTCAGAAATGGTATGAGGGTCAAGTGAGTTACTGGGTAGATAATGACATGGTAAAAATATTATGGCATCAGATTTTAGTACTTACATCCAGTCATCGTTCCAAGTTTTGATGTATTTTATCTATACAACTCATTTAATCATCATCAGGATGCTCCCAAGACAACACTCTAATGTCTCCTGTTCTAAAGATGAGGAAACTGAGGCACAGGGTGGTTAAATAATTCACTCAAGGTCACAGAGCAGAGCCAGGTTTCAAAGGTCTAAAACCAGTCCCTCCTCCCTCTTCTCTCTCTAGCCCCAAATAGCACCACCTGGTTCCTTAACATCCTAACCCTCTCACACCAGCTAACAGAGGCTGGGGCTTAGGACCAACCAATAGATACCCCATCTCTTGAAGCACCAGAGTTCTCCTGAGCATCTGAGTGGAGAGAGGCGCTAGGTAGCTGAATTTAGGTTGATTAAATCAAGGAGAAAAATCAATTAAATTTAAATAAAGAAAAAAGATTGGAAATCAGGCACAATGCCTTCTTAATTATAGCAACTAATCACTGGCTGGAAAAAAAATATAACTCCAGCACATTTCATTTCATATACAGCCTTGTGTATCCGCAACGAGAGGCTCTAATGAAATGTCCATTACCCCACTTGACGAGTAATTGACTAGGCGATCCCGACAGTATCGTGGGTGGAAATGATCAGGCATAATAGCCGGAGCTTTTTAAGGATGTGACAGCACAGGATGTGTCGAGGGCTTATCAAGGGGTAGCTGCCTCCAGAGCCCCCTTTCCTCGCCGTACCAGTCACAACGCTGCTGACAAGGAATGTGACCACTGGGCAGGGCCGAGTGTGTAATGCAGCAGGCAAACGTGATTAAATGGCTTTTCTCTGCACAGTTCGGAGCTGCTGCAAATACACGGGGCTGGGGAAGAGCGCGGCTACCAGCAAGCGAATGCCTCAAAGAGATTACTCTGACGAGTGTCCCTGCCACTCAGACCCTGGAGCGCCTGCCTTCGAATTGCTCTCCCTGTGTCCTATCTCTCTCCTCCATTACAGCTAGGGACGTCTTTACAAAGCACACCTCACGGAGTCACTTCCTTGATGAAGCCCCTTCACTGGGTTCTTGTGGAGATGAGAGCAGTCCAGACTGCTGACCACAGCCCAGGAGGCCGCCACACACGATCTGGTCCCAGCCTGTCATTTCTCCACTCCCGGCACATCCTCGGTCCCAAGCATATCAGCCCAATGGAGTCCCCCCAGACCTTTCAGGTACTCTTGATTTCGTGCCTTCGCATATGCAGTTCCCTCTGCCTGGAACACCCTTCCCTCCCTTCCCCACCTGACTCGCACCTCCTGACATCACATCTTCCTGGACCCCTCCTTCCCCTGGCTGGGCTTGAAGCCACTCTTCCACGCTTCTCCTGTCCTGGCAAGCATCCCCTGAAATAAAGGTGGTCTGTGAGCTTACCAAGGACAGAGTATTAGTTCTGCTGACTTGTTTTGTCCCTAAAACCTAGCCCAGGGTCCAGCCCCACTTAAAGGCTGTGTTGAATGAGTGAAGGCATCGAAAACACCATCTCTCAGCTGGGATGCTTCTGCGACTATGAGTGAGTGTGACAGACCCAGGGTTTGCTTGTTCCTATGGCCCTTTAGGACGTGGGCAGCCAGTGTCCAGAGCTCTCGGTGACATCACTGATTGGGTTATTCTATCACTCAGCCACATAGCCCCCATTCATTGTGCACTTGTCCTTGCTCAGCACTGAGCTGGGCCCCTGAGTTTCAGAGGGCTGACGAGGGCGAGATCCCTCCCTACAGCATCTCACAGCCCGGTGCACAGCAGGTGTGCAAAGGGATGCTCACAGTACCAGGACTGAGGGGCCAGACAGAGACCCTCAATGGCTCCTACTGAGGGGGAGAATGAGGCCCAGAGAAGTGCTGCGGCTTTCCTGAAGTCACCAACATGATACCTGGCTGGCGTATGAACAGCATACACCCTACCTGCTTCCCTTCAAGATCCCCACGTCACGTCTAGGTGGGGGAGAATCTCAGAGTCACCCAATAAGCCAGATCTAGTGAGCTGTTCTTCAGACAGATAAGCCAGAGTGAGTCTGGGGACAGGTGAGGTTTCCAGTTGCATTAGGATTAGAGTTGGTGAGAGGCCAGTGACCCCGAGAAGTGAGGGTCTAGAGACCAAGCATCCAAACGTCTGCTACAGGCCCCCCACATGGTGCTGGAGGGGGAAGTTCTTTTGAGGTCATTTGACTGTAATTTGTGGAAGGCAAGAGCTGACTTCATTCATTCATCCATCTACTCATTCATTCACTCACTTGTTCATCCATCTACTCATTCATTCATTGAAGAAATAATCATGGGATACCTACTATGTGCCAGGCAGTACACTAAGACCTTTGCAGACATTTTCTCATTCCAGATACAGAATTAAATCTGATTGTAAGGTACTATTATGATTAGTCCCACTTTGCCAGTGGGGGACCTGGAGTCAGGAGTAGAAGTTTCCCAGGTAGTGACAATGAACAGTAACGACAATAATGAACGTTTGTGGATCATTCATGACATTCCTGGCCCCGTGCTAATGTTGAGTTTAATCCTCACAACAAAACTTCAGGGTAAGTGTCACTAATATCCCATTTGACAGGCAAGGTGATTGATATTTTTTAAAAAAGGTGAAGTAACCCACCCAGGGCCCACAATGGAACCAGAATCTTACCCTAGGTTTGCTTGATTCCCGAGTCCAATGTTTCTCAGCATGGCCCATGGGTCACCTATACCAGCATCACCAGGGACATTTGCGTAAAATGCAGGATCTCGGGCCCTCACAGACCTCCAGAATCTGAGGACGAGGCCCAGGAATCGGCATTTTATACATAAGAATCCCACGTGATTCTTACACTCACTGAAGTCTGAGAATTTTGTTGTCACTCTTTAGGTAGGGACCCAGCAGCTTTCAATGGCAAAGAAAACATTCCGTTTGACTTTCTCACTCATTTGATTTGGAGAACCATCATGAAAGGGGGAAAATCAGTGAATTTCTCCCTGGGTCCCAGGAGGGCTGCACGAGATGTGAAATGAAGACGGCAGAGGCATTCAGATGCCAGCACTCTGGCAGATGTGTTTATGCAAGTCGGTTTGATTACAGGTGCTAAAAATACCCACTTTAAATTGAGGGGCCCAGAATATTTCCTAGTGCTTTAACCGAAAAACGGTTTTTCACAAACTTTAATTCATTCCTGACCCCCACCTCCTTCAATCAGTTATTAGTATTGATGCTGGAGTCCCAGAGTTTGTTACCGAGAATTATAATAGCAAATCACGGAGACATTTTCTCTGATTACACAGATTCTCAGTGCGTTTGGTTCCCGTCTCCCCGCCAGCCGTTCCTCTGAATCAGCAAAGTGCCAGCTGCACCCTTCTCCACTTCCTCGGGGTGGCTGGATTCCAGACCTCGACGACTTCCCAAAATAAACCTTCCACCACCGGGACCTGCCCCCACTTCCTTCCTTCCAACCTGTCTTATCTTTCTGTACGTTACATCTTTGGATCAAACCACGTGAAGACCTGAGAGCTTGCAGAGGAGGAAACCGGGGCCCAGGCACAACGGGAGTATCGCTTGCTGGAGGGGACCAAGCACGTGAGCGACGGCGCTGGGCCAGAGCCCAGGCATCTGCTCGCGCGTCCGGGGGTCTTCAGCGACCCCGGGCTGCTGCTCCTGGGATGCTGATCTCCACCACGTGTGGGCCTGTGACCTGACTACACCTCGCTGAGCCCCGGTTTTCTCATTCGTAAAACAGGAATGATAATACTCACCTTGAAGGGCTGTCGTGAGCATTAAACGGTCTATGCAGAATACTCAGCACTGTGGCTGGTGCTGAGTAAACCCTCAGGAAATGGCAGCTTATCATCGTCATTGTCATCGACTGACAAGACATGCCAGTGTCTTGTTTTTAATATCAGAAAACTGCGCTCACTTGCCTAATCCCGCCCCCTTTTTCTGTTTGTTGAGGAGACACAATGCCTGGCCAGAGCCATCAATATCTGTGGGATATTTTATGAATGAATAAGAAAGACCCCAAATGACTAACCTCACTTGAGGTTTGGATCGGCCTAATACTCGCTTCACCTGGAGACAAGGGGTGAGGACCACTGGGTGACCGTTCCCACGACCCATCCCCCCTAGAGAACGGGCTCCGGTCTCTAGAGAAGGGCCCGGGACACCCTCGCTGCCCCCCTTTAGGACACACCCAAGTGCCCCC
>PVIA01017373.1:0-15727 GCA_004024845.1 Tonatia bakeri
TGCCAACATCCGAATTATAGGGGTACCAGAAGGGGAAGAGGAAGAGCAACAAAATGAGAACTTATTTAAACAGATATTAAAGGAAAACTTCCCCGATTTGGCAAGGGAAATAGACTTTCAGGAAGTCCAGGAAGCTCAGAGAGTCCCAAAGAAGTTGGACCCAAGGAGGAACACGCCAAGGCACATCATAATTACATTAGCCAAAGTAAAAATGAAGGAGAGAATCCTAGAAGCAGCAAGAGACAAGGAGACAGTCACCTACAAAGGAGTTCCCATCAGACTGTCAGCTGATTTCTCAAAAGAAACCTTACAGGCAAGAAGGGGCTGGAAAGAAGTATTCCAAGTCTTGAAAAGCAAGGACCTACATCCCAGATTGCTCTATCCAGCAAAGCTTTCATTTAGAATGGAAGGGCAGATAAAGTGCTTCTCAGACAAGGCCATGTTAAAGGAGTTCATCATCACCAAGCCCTTATTATATGAAATGTTAAAAGGACTTACCTAAGAAAAAGAAGATAAAAAATATGAACAGTAAAAAACAGTCATCAAATGGAGGGTTAGCAACAGGGAAGTGGGAGGAGGAGGGAGGGGGGAAAAATATAGAGAATAAGTAGCATAGACAGTAGGTAGAAAATAGACAAGGGGAGGGTAGGAATAGTATGGGACATGTAGACACTAAAGAACTTATGACACATGGACATGAACTAAAGGGGGGAATGTGGGTGGGAGGGGATGGGCAGGGTGGAGGGGAGTAAAGGGGGAAAATGGGCCAACTGTAATAGCATAATCAATAAAATAAAGAAAAAAAACTGTTTAAACAAGCTGGCAATTTTTCACTTGGCTTCATGAGAACATAGATTATGAATATTTGTTGTACATATTCCAAAATAATTAGAATATTTATTGTATCCTGTCTATATTTTACATGTTAATTATTATATAGTTTCTGCAATTGTTTGCTTTTCAGTTTCATCAGGAATGCTACCCAACTAGAAGGATGAAGCCATCAGTTGAAGCCTTGACATTGTCTCTCCTGACATCTAGTGGATGAATGCAAGATACCACAGTAACTACCAACATAACATCTTCAAAGGATCAGTTTTGGGTAAAGTGAATCTCTCTCTCTCTCTCTCTCTCTCTCTCTCTCTCTCTCTCATCTAAGATCTTCAGATCATATTTCAAGGTGAAATGCAAAACTGAGTATCTCCTACTGATGAGTCTGAGTTACTAGTTAGATTTGTAGTCACCCAAGGCCATGTTTTTGTTTTTCCTTAGGATAGCCTGGTAATTCCATAAGCACTCCTTTTGTAGGCATCAAAGACAAGGTCCACTAATCAAAAGCATGTATTCATTTTCTGTGGTTGCTGTAACAAATAACACAAACTTAGAAGCTTAAAACAATGCACATTTATTATCTTATAGTTCCAGAGGTCAGTAGTCCTAAAATCAGGGTGTGAGCAGGGATTCAATTCCTTCTCAGGGTTGTAGGGAATGATGCATTTCCTTGCCCTTCCTAGCATCCAGAAGCTGCTCACATTCCTTGCCTCGTGACTCCATTGCTCCATCTTCACTTTTCAGGATACATCTCAGACAGTTACCCAGTCTTCAATGACATGACAGCATTTGCTTGTCTTGGACCAATGTCTAGCTTGCAGTGATCAATTAAATTGTAGCGACATTCTTGATGGGGCATGTGATGCTCTACAAAACAACATGATTTTTAGCCCCTAAAAGCTATGTTTTTAACTTCTGGTTTTGAGGTATTATACTGGGGTTCAGGAAATCTGGTTCCTATTTCAAGATCTTCTAATTAGCAGGATACTTAGATAGATATTCAGTGACTTAACTGACATGACAAAGATATCCAGAGAATTACAGCCTACCTTCTAATCTATCCCCTAATTATTTCCTAATGCCTGAATTTGAAGGGGAAAAAAGCAGGGGATAGGAAGCCATTTATTCAACAAATGTAGATAAAACTTAACATGAAAATAATCCTGGAGCCCTGGCTGTTGTGGCTCCATGGATTGAGTGCTAGCCTGCAAACAATAGGGTTGCCAGTTCAATTCCCACTCAGGGCACATGCCTGGGTTGCAGGCTAGGTCCCCAGTGAGGGGCACGTGAAATGCAACCACACATTGGTGTGTCTCTCCCTCTCTTTCGCCCTCCCTTCCCCTCTCTAAAAAATAAATAAATAAAATCTTTAAAAATAAAAGAAAGAAAAAATCCTGGAAAAGGATAATATTGTAACCTTGATGCAAATAAGAAATAAGCTAACCTATATAAGGTCCTTTCCTGAAAACATATTTTGACAAGCCAGAAGAAAGAGACAGTCTGAATGCCTGAGGGGCTGGGAGCATGAAGTTCTGGTGAGAGACAGGCCTGGAGTACACATGATTTAGTCCGCTTCATGAAAGTACACATGGCTGGCCCAAGTGTGAGGAAATAGGGGCAGTTTTAAGATCTTCAGAAATAATATGACAAAAACAAAAACCTTATTACTGCTAAGACAGTGACTGATGGGACAAACAACATGTGAAGAGACATATACTTGCCTCTTTAAGGAAGTCCCTTTTAGAAAACTACACCCACCTCACTCTCCAGTTCTGTATTTTTCCAACAAAGCACCACTGGGGACAAAAAAAAAAGAATGTTGTTCTCTTCAAGCAAAAGGGAAAGAAATGTGGACAAGGCTCATCCAAGGCCATGAGAGTGGCCACATAGAGAGCCCAAGTTTGTGGCAAAGTTTGAGAATGACAATCAGGAAGACCAAGACACTAGTCCTACTGCAAGAAAAAGATGACTTTGCCCTGAGCGGTATTGCTCAGTGGGTTAGGCATCATCCCACAAAGCAAAAGGTCACCAGTTTGATTCCCAGCCAGGGCACATGCCTGGGTTGTGGGTTCAGTCCCTGGTCAGGACACTTATGAGAGGCAACCGATCAATGTTTCTCTCCCTCTCTTTCTCCCTCCCTTCCCCTCTTTCTAAAAAATAAATGAAATCTTTAAAAAAAGAAAAAGTTGATTTCTGCAAAATAGGAGACTTTCACTGAATAAAATTCTTCATAAAGTTTAATCAAACCAAAAGCTGTTATCCCCTCCTAAAGTGAAGTCAACATGGAGGTGGGGAGAAGAGAGGTTTTCTGGCCTTTCCTTGGCCTGCCATTTAGTAAATCAGTTTGACGGTGACCTGAAAAGCAATATTCCTTCCCAAATCCTAATGCCCACTCAAGCACAAAGCATCAACAGATCTGTAGCCACCCCAAGGTCACTTTATTTCATATATAATTTTAAAGGTTTTGAGACCTGATTGGGACCTCGGTTATGAGACAATTTAAATAGAAGAAACTGTGATTTCAGGGTATGTGACTCTTTTATAGGCCAACAGTCAGGCTCTTTAGTGTGAGGAATCAATCAACAATGTTATGGATTCAGACTGTGCTATTCCTCACTGTGACATTCATTATTCAACAAACTACTAACAACTGTACAATACAGGACAGAGCCGGGCCTCTAAGAGATAAAGGTCAATAAATTTCCCTTAAGGGACACATTCCAGGACAGAAGGACAGACTTCCACAAATACAGTAGAAAGTGATAAGTGCCATAAATGTAGTACGAATAATGTGCTACAAAATGTCAGACAAAGCAGAGGCTGTTTCTGCATTGGGAAGGACAGGAGGAGACACAGGAAGCTTAACTCAGAATATTGCTTTTGAGCTGGAACTTTAAAAGGTAGGAGTGAATACGGTTTATTCTCTTGTGTTATTTTATCTACTTACTCCATGAAGAAAGTTCTCACCCAGCCCCACTACCTAGAGGACTCTGCTATATATACTGCTTAGAGCCTTCAGTTCTCCTCCCTAGTCTATTCCCACCTGCTGACTATCATTGCCAGCTGCTCTGGCTCTCAGCTCCTTCACACCTCTCCTGTCTCTTTCCTGATGTTTAAAATCACCAGTTGCAAAAGTAACTCCTTGGTACATCAAGATGATACACGATGCAAGCTGCATACCCCAACACTCAACAATGCTCTCTGATAAAATACTGGTCTTCTTATATCAGACAAACTTTCTTTGAAGATAAGTTAATAATGGAAGAGTCCAAGTTTAAAGAAGCAAGAACAATCTACCACCCCCTGCCAAAGAAGAAGAAAAAAGTAGGAAAGGTCCTTGCTCCATTTTGAAATCTATAAATATTGAGTAAGGACAAAAAGAGCCTTTTGCAGCCCTGACTGGTATGGTTCAGTGGATTGAGCACTGGCCTGTGAAACAAAAGGTCCCCAGTTCAATTCCTAGTCAGGGCATATGCCTGGGTTTCAGGCCAGGTCCCCAGTGAGGGGCATGTGACAGGCAACCAACTGATGTTTCTCCCACACACTGATATCTCTCTCCCTCTCTTCTCGTCTTTCTGAAAATAAATATATAAAATCTTTTTTAAAAAAAGAGTCTTCTGCAGTTTGAGATGCCCAAATCAGGTATCGGTCCAGCCAAGTGTCAAATACCTATGATAAAGATTTAAGTAGACATCACTTCACCCTACAAAAGGTCTGTTTTGTTTATTTATCTATTTACTTGTTTATTTTAAATGTATTTACTACTTATAATCCATTTTTCTGAATTTAATACAATTAACAACAAAAATACAAGGATACATGTACCAAGGATGGTAAAAATGAAGATATAAATAACATATTAAAACTCTAATAGAGAAAGGAAAAGAGAATTTTACCATGAACCAGGGATGAAGTAATCACCATAATTGGTGTTCAGTTTATTCTGAGCATCCTGAGAACCAAGACCAACCAAGACAACTCTTACCCCCAAAAATCTATTGCTGTCTGAAAAACTGCACTACTTCCATTAAAAACAAGTGTTTTCCTGGTACTAAATTCCAGGTGGTCTTTTTCTTAAGAGTTTTTCGTTAAAAGGCAAGAATATTGTGATCGTTTTCAACAAATCATTCTCTGAAACATCCAGAATCACTTTATGTGATCATTACATACACTGTCAATAAAAGTCAGTTTTTATGCTCAACTGTATTTAGAGAACCTGAGGGAGTGTGTGCTTAACATTTTAGTGACTATCACTAATTATCTTCAACTATTCTTTGATGTAATTTGACTAGAAGTCATTTCAAGATAGAGCTCTCTGGTGAGTGCCTCAAATGCATTGATGGTGAGGTGAGGGTGGTTAAAATGCTTTATGCAACAGAAAAGTGGGGCATAGGGTAATGAAAATCAAGGGACATGACATGTGTTTTATCACAGATTCTGCTGGTTGGCAGGACCATCATTTTTGTGTGCATTCTTTACTTTTTTAGCAACAGTGATGATTCTGTTCAAAATGTTAAGAGAATCTGGAACCTCCCAGGGCAAGACTATGTCCCCCATGAATCCATGATCCAGAACTTTCCTACCTTTCTTTTCCATCAAATTTTGCCTGCCCTATTTCTGTCAGTGCAATTCTGCTTATTAACAGTTATCCTATAAACATAGTTTTAGTTGTCCAATAAAGATTCAAAAAAACAGAATACTATGAGTATCTCCAGAAAACAGATTTCAATGTATTATCACACAGTAAAAGTACTATAAAGATCCCAACTCCATAATAACTTTGTGTGGTACCAAGTAGGTACTGGAAATATCAGGGGAAACACTTTATAAAGCAAATGATTGCCTAACCATTATGCTCTACACCTGAAACTAATACAAAAATAATATTAACTATAAATTGTAATTAAAAAATAAAATTTAAATTAAAAAAATAAGATCCTAACTCCAAGTAAGATAAACTAGGAGAGCACTGGCTGGTGTGGCTCAGTGGATTGAGCACTGGCCTGTGAACCAAAGGGTCGCCGGTTGGATTCCCAGTCAGGGCATATGCCTGGGTTGTGGGCCAGGTACCCAGTGTGGGGAGTGCATGAGAGGCAATCACACATTGATGTTTCTCTCCTCTTTCTCCCTCCCTTCCCCTCTGTCTAAAAATAAATAAAATCTTTTTTAAAAAAAAAGATAAACTAGGAGAATATTTGGACCAACATCCCATGCCTGAATTTCAGAAGTGACTAGACTGCAGGACTTTCTGTTGAGTAGTGTGTCCTATCAACAGGGATAAAGTATAAATAGCACTTGTATAACAAATAGGCGGTACAAGGGTAGTAGGTCTAATAGTGTTTTCTGAAATTGAAATTTAACAATGATTCTGTGGACTTATATCTCCAGGAACAGTATGAATCCCCATTCTTGTATCGCACCTTGTTTTTCAATCTTCCAAATGGAAGATAAAATTGGATCCATTCCTCACACCGCAGACCAGGATAAATTCCAAATGGAACAAAGATTTCAGTGTAAAAACTGAAACCATTTATTAAAAATGAATGCTTTCTTGCCCTTTAGCCAAAAGTGTGTTATAACTTTACCTACTTTTTCTTTTTTTAGATGTTTTAAATGTGTTTAATGATTTTAGAAATAAAGGGGGAAAAATTAGAGAGAAAAGTATCAATGAGAGACAGAAATATCAATTGATTTGCTCCTATATGCACCCCAACCAGCGACTGAACCCACATCCTAGGTATGTGCCTTGAGCTGGAATTGAACACCAACCTTTTGGTGTACGGGATGACACTCCAACCAACTAAGCCACACCAGCCAGGGCTACCTTCTATTTTTAATAAAAAAATAACATTAGGTAATATGGGTAAATATACTTTATTAAAAACTATAATTAGCTCTGGCTGGTGTGGCTCATTAGAATGGGTGTCATCCTGCAAACTGAAAAGTCACTGGTTAAATTCCTGGTTAGTGAATACACCTGGGTTGTGGGCCAGATCCCTGGTTGGGGGCATGTGAAAAGCAACCAATCAATGTTTCTCTCACACATCATTGTTTATCTTCCTTTTTCCCTTCCTTCTCTTGTCTCTAAGAATAAACCAATAAAACCTTTTAAAAAAACTGTAATAATTATAAAGCGAATTTGGAAGAAAAAACAATAGCAAATCAAGGAAACTCAAAAAAATAAAAGCTCAGATGGGAGGAGACTAGCCCCATCTGATAATAAAATGTACCATAAAATCTCTTATAACATAAAATAAGACAGACCAATAACAGATTAGAAAATCAGACTTCTGGCCAAGATGGAGGTATAGGTAGATACACTGTGCCTCCTCGCACAACCAAAAGAAGGACAACAACAAATTTTAAAACAATAAACAAACAGAACTGACAGAAAATCAAATGGTATGGAAGTCTGACAACCAAAAAGTTAAAGCAGAAACATTCGTCCAGACTGGTAGGAGGGGTGGAGACAGGCAGCTGGCAGTGGCTGCAAGACAGTGGCTGGCAGACCAGGTGAGACAGCAGCTAGCACAGTGGGTGATCCCACATTTGTTTGTGGATAAACTGGAAGGAACAACTGGGAAGCAAGACAGAACACACAACTCAGGGTTCCAGTGTGGGGAAATGAAGCCTCAAAATCACTGACTGAAAAACCTGTGGGGGTTGAGGTGGCACAAAAAACTCCCAGTCTCACAACAGAGTTCATTTGAGAGACCCACTAGGTCCTAGAACATATACAAACCCACCCACCTGGGAATCAGCATCAGAAGGGCCAAATTTGCTTGTGGGTAGTGGCAGAAGTGACTGAAAGATGGCAGAGAGCTGAACAAGCAGCATTGTTCCCTCCCAGACCCCTCCCCCACATACAGTGCCACGAAGCGGCGATGTGGGTTGCCCTGTCCTGGTGAATACCTAAGGCTCCACCCCTTATAAAATAAAATAAGACAGACCAATAACAGAATTGAAAGCCCAGGCATGCTGAGAAATGGCCCAAATGAAAGAACAGATCAAAGCTCCAGAAAAAATACAACTAAGTGACAAAGAGATAGCCAACCAATCAGATGCATAGTTCAAAACACTGGTAATCAAGATGCTCACAGAATTTGTTGAGTATGGTCACAAAAAAGAGGAAAAAGTGAAGGCCATGCAACACGAAATAAAGGAAAATAAACATTCAATTGGAACACAATGAAGAAATGAGAATTCAAAAAAATGAGGAGAGGCTTAGGAACTTCCAGGGCAACTTTATATGTTTCAACATCTGAATCATAAGGGTGCCAGAAAGAGAAGAGGAAGAGCAAGAAATTGAAAACTTACTTGAAAAATTAATGAGGGAGAATTTCCCCAATCTGACAAATGAAATAGACTTTCAGGAAGTCCAGGAAACTCGGAGGGTCCCAAAGAAGTTGAACCCAAGGAAGCATACACCAAGGTACATCACAATTACATTACCCAAGATTAAAGAGAGGTAGAGAATCTTGAAAGCAGCAAGAGAAAAGGAGAGAGTTAACTACAAAGGAGTTCCCATTACACTATCAGTTGATTTCTAAACAAACAAACAAACAAAAAACCTTGCAGGCAAAAAGGGGTTGGAAAGAAGTATTGCAAGTCCTGAAAGGCAAGGACCTCCATTCAAGATTACTCCATCCAGCAAAGCTTTCATTTAGAATAGAGGGGTAAAGTGCTTCCCAGATAAGGTCAAGTTAAAGGAGTTCATCATCACCAAGCCCTTACTATATGAAATGTTAAAGGGACTTTTCAAAGAAAAAGAAGATGATCAAAAATATGAACAGTAAAATGACAACAAACTCAAAACTGTCAAAAACTGAACCTAAAAAAAAACATACTAAGCAAACAACTAGAACAGAACAGTCACAGAAAAGGATACGTGGAGGATTATCAGCAGGCAAAGGGAAGGGGGAGTTGGTGGAAAAGGTACAGGGAATAAGAAGCATAAATGGTAGATAGAAAATAGACAGAGGGGGTTGAGAATAATATAGCAAATGTAGATGCCAAAGAACTTACTGTATGACACATGCACATGAACTAAGGGGGTGGGGAACATGGGTGGGAGGGGAATAAAGGGGGGAAAATGGGACAACTGTCATAGCATAATCATAAAATGTATTTAAAAAAGAAATCCAGAAATAGACCCAATTATAGATACAAGTTTAGTTTAAAATAAAAGAAGCACCTCAAATCTGAGAGGAAAATATGGGCTTGTTAATAAATAGTACTGAGGTAACTATGACTCAAAAGCCATTAGCAAAATAGGTAGATAAATCACATAAATTTTTTAAAATTTTTCTATGTCAAAAACCATTAGTATAGTGAAAAGATATAAGACAGAAGATATTAATACCATCTCAAAAGGACTCAGAAGCCAGATTGAATAGTCCCAGTGGTAAGAGATGGGGCAATTACAGTATCAATGAAAATATTAGCTGCACTGGATTGAAGTCTATCAAACACAGGGCAGGGCAAAAGTAGGTTTACAGTTGTGAATATACAAAACAGTTTATTATTTTTTTTGGAGAGAGGAGAAGGGAGGGCTAATGAGAGGGAGAGAAACATCAATTGGTTACCTCTCAAATGCCCCCAATCAGGGACCTGGCCCACAACCCAGGCATGTGCACTAACCAGGGATTGAACTGGTGACCTTTCATTCACAGGCTGGTGCTCAGTCCACTGAGCCACACCAGTTAGGACAACAGCTTATTCTTGTATTATTATTTATTAATTATTTTATTGTTTTCCATATAAACAACTGTAAACCTACTTTTGCCCTACCCTGTATACTTGAACCTATGGATTCATAATTAAGCTAAAGGGTAAACACTGGCCACTATTGAAGGATGCTAGTAAACCAACTTATTATTTTGAAACACAGTAAATAGA
This sequence comes from Tonatia bakeri, assembly GCA_004024845.1. Lineage (NCBI taxonomy): Eukaryota > Metazoa > Chordata > Mammalia > Chiroptera > Phyllostomidae > Tonatia > Tonatia bakeri. Next base: position 9,730 of record PVIA01017373.1, read on the forward strand.
GGAAGAACTCATATATTTTATCCTACATACACTGGAACTCACAGTAATCAAATAATAGATATAAGGAAATTGTACTCTCTATGAGTAGTCTAGCTAATAAAGAAGGGATGTGATAATTAGAACATCACCATTTTGCAACCCTAAAGGAGTTAATTTACCTTGGTATTGATCATCAGTGCTAGGTGACCAACAACCAGATTTTATGTATTTCTCAATGGAAAATCAATATAATACAGCAGAAAACTCTTCAGGATGAAGAATGCACTTTCCTCAACAAATAATTTACAATAAATTAAGAGATGGAGGGGTGGCTGCATTACAAGTTTCCCATTTGGAGAAGAAAGTTTATCTTGCCAGAAATAATTGTCACCCATTGCAAAGAAATCCACAATCAAACAGTCAGGAGTGATATGGAGTACCACAGAGAGAGCTTCCAGTCATGGAAGTAGCACCAAACAGAGTTGAGAGAGAGCACTATTCCTGGCTCCATCATCAATCACTTGTATGACCTTGGCCTTGAGGGTGCCTTCCAGGGCTAATGATCTCTGATATGAACACCTTAATTATCACTGATTCGGAACCAATGTACACAAGAAACTTGCTGTAAGCAATAAAGTGAGCAATAAAGACCAAAAAATTATGAGATGGAGAGAGATCCTATAGATTAAAATAATTAAGACACCAAGGAAATAATCACAATATGTGGTCCTCTTTTGGATCCTGAGTTTAAAAAGCAATGAAAAAAAGAGCACTTTTGAAACATTAGAAATATGGAATACTAGACAGCAGGAAAAAAAGAAGGAGCTGCTACCCTTTGTGACAGCATGGATGCAACTGGAGAGCATTATGCTAAATAAAATAAGTCAGGCAGTGAAAGACAAATACCATATGATCTCACCTTTAACAGGAACCTAAACAACAAAACAAAGAAACAAGTAAAATATAACCAGGGACATTGAAATTAAGAACAAATTGACAGTAACCAGAGGGGAGGTGGTAGGGGATAATGGGGGAAAAGGGGGGAAGGTTTTTTCAGGAACATCTATAATGGATATATGGACAAAACCAAAGAGGGGTAGGATCAAGAGTGGGAAGTGGGGATGCCTAGGGTTGGAAGGGAATGGAAACAACTGTACTTGAACCACAATAAAAAATGTGGGGAAAAAAGAAATATGAATACTGACCTGATATTTGATTATATTAAGAAACTACAGTATTTTAGAAGCAATAACAGTATTGTGGTTATTTTAAGTGTCCTTATCTTATAGAGATACATACTGAAATACTACTGATAAAATTTACTTCATTAAATTTAATTCATCAAGATATTATTTGCCATAAAGAAAATCACCAACAAGATAAAAAGACAGCCCACAGAATGGGAGAAGATATTTGATGATACACATGATAAGGTGTTAATATACAAAATTTATAAAGTGCCTACAAAACTCAACACCAAAAAACAAACAACCCAATTAAAAAATGGGCAAAGGACCTAAATGAGCCCTTCTCCAAATAGAACATATGGATGGCCAATAGACATATGAAAAAATGTTCAATGTCACTAATCCTCAGAGAAATGAAAATTAAAACCACAATAAGATACCACTTCACATATGTCAGAATGGCTATCACCAATAAAGCAACAAACAAGTGCTGGTGAGGATGTGGAGAAAAGGGAACCCTTTGCACTGTTGGTAGAAAGGCAGACTGGTGTAGCCACTGTGAAAAGCAGTATGGAGATACCTCAAAAAGCTAAAAATGGATCTGGTTTTGACCCAGCAATCCCACTTCTGGCAATATATCTGAAGGAACCAAAAACACTAATTTGAAAGAAGATAAGCACCCCTATATTCATTGCAGCATTATTTACAATCACCAATATATGGAAGCAACCCAAGTATACATCAATAGATGAGTGGACAAGACAACTATGGGACATTTATACAATGGAATACTACTCAGCAGTAAAAGAAAAGAAGAAAAATTACCCTTTGCAACAGTATGGATGTACCTGGAGAACACAATGCTAAGTGAAATAAGCCAGTCTGAGAAAGACAAATACCATATGATTTCATCAATATATGGAATCTAATGAATGAACTGAACTAACAAGGAAAATGGGGACAAACCGTTTGATGGGGAGCAGGATGACAGCTAGCAGGGCAAGTAAGGAGGTAGAAGGATTAAACAAACAGGAAAAAGGACTCATGGACATGGACAACAGTATGGTGATTGCAGGGGTGACAGGGTTTATAAAGGGAATAAATGGCAATGGAAAAATACAATAAAGATTAAATCAAAATAAATTAATTAATTAAGAAAATGAATTAACTAGGAGTATAACTAAAGCTGTACCTCCCATAGTCTCCCCCTAAAGAGTTGTATCTGAGAAAAAAAATTCTGCAATAGGTCAAGAAAGCATTACATAACAGAAAAATTCTTCTGAGTACCAAAAAACAACAGTACAAAACCACCCTTCTGAAATATGCCAAGATATGGCTGAATTAGGAGACCTCTGTCCTAAATTGTGCCATGAAATAGCTTTAATTCAAGACCATTCTTCCAAAATGTGCCATCATGATATGGCTGAAGATGAAGACCTCTCTCTTAAAATGTGCCAAGAAACATCTATAGCCAAAACCCTTTCTTCTAAAACGTATGATGACATAGCTCACATGGAAGGATGCTCTCTTGATACACACACCAAACCAGATGTGCCTAAAAGCTACACTCTTGAAACACACCAAAAAGAGCTGAACCCAATGAAGACACTACTGAACCAGATCAAGGAATATCTGGGACTGAAAGCTTTTTTCCTAAAATACAAGATACAACTGTGCCTAAAGATTTTTCTACAAAAACAAACCAAGAAACATTTCAACCTGAACACTTTTCTCATGAAGCATACGAGGTCTATCCAGAAAGTATTTGGCCATATAACATGAAAAATAGACATCTATTAAAGAAGATATAAGATACAAGAAACATCATACACAGAATAATAACACCTCAGTCCCTTTCCAAGTAGGCACCTTGGGACCTCACACAGTTCTCCCAATCACAATCTGCTGCCCATCATATTTTCCTCAATTTCATTGACAGTCTGAAATCTCTTCCCTTTCAAAGGTGATTTTAGTTTTGGGGAAAAGGCAGAAGTCACAGTGCACCAAAGTTGGGCTATAGGAGTGGACCTGAGTCATATGGGTCATTTCATATTTCACCAAAAAACTTTGTATGAGATGTGATGAATGAGTGGGTGCATTGTCATGATAAAGCTGTCAATCACCAGTTGCCCATACATGTGGCCTTCTGAATCATCCAAATAGTTTCCACAGAGGAATGTTCAAGCTTAACACAAAATTTGATGCAGATTTGTTGCTCTACTCGCTCAGTCATTTTGAATGCTATGGCCACACCATACACTTGCTCACTCAGTGGTGTCTACTGCCCCCACTGACTAGTACAGTGAAGTCGTCATTGTTCACACATACATATACATTCCAGTCCACTCTCCTTGACTGCCAGTTACATTGATACCACTCAAACCATTCTCCTTATATTAACAATGTCTGGACTTTACCAGAAAGACCTTGTATACTAAAGTAATTGCTGTGCCTAAAGCCCTCTCTCATAAAACAATCCAATAAGCATCTACTCTTGAAGAGTACCCATCTGATATATACCTATACTAGGAAACACCTGGGCCTGAAAACCTCTCTGCTAGGGCATATAAAAATAGGGATATGCCTAAAGAATGCTTTCCAGAACCAAAACAAGAAGCAGATGGGCCCCAAGGCTAGGATTCTAAAGCACACCAGGAGGATGCTAAGGATGTTTATACTTTTCCCCAAGAAATGAAAGAAAAATCCTAAGCATAGAACCAGAGATACCAGCAATTCCAAATGTTACTCAAGAGATTCACTCACAAAATGACATCTATAGTTATGTTTTGTTATAAAACTGCTTGCCATCACAGTTGTGCAACAAAATATACATTTTATTACATGTGATTTTCTCAAATTATTGTAGAAATCTCTACAAATTCATTAATATTTGATTAGTGTTTTTTCCATCTATAGACTATATCTGAGAGACAGAACTAATGTCATTTTTCAGGATCAACCACATAGACAATACCCTGCAGTATGTGTGCATGTGTATATGTATGTGTATGTGTATGTGTATGTGTATGTGTATGTGTATATGTATATGTATATTGGGTGAGGATAGTGATGGAAGAGTCAAAAATGGAAAGGGGGAGGACTGAATAATTTCCCACTAAGAGCAAACATTTCTTTGATTCTTTTTTCCTCTTCTTTTAATTTTTTATTGTTGTTTAAGTACAGTTGTCTACATTTTCCCACCACCACTTCCCCCATGCCACCCATCCCCACCTCCCACCCTCGATTCTACCCCCTTTGGTTTTGTCCATGTGTCCTTTATAGATGTTCCTGAACTCCCCCCCATTATCCCCACCCACCTCACCTCTGGTTACTGTCAGTTTGTTCTGAATTTCAATGTCTCTAGTTCTATTATGCTTGCTGGGGTTTTTTTGTTGATTAGATTCCACTTAAGGGTGAGATCATATGGTATTTGTCTTTCACTACCTGGCTTATTTCACTTAACATAATGCTCTCCAGTTGCATCCATGCTGTCACAAAGGGTAAGAGCTCATTCTTTCCTTCTGCTGCACAGTATTCCATTGTGTAAATGTACCATAGTTTTTTGATCCATTCATTTACTGATGGGCACTTAGGTTGCTTTCAGCACTTGGCTATAGTAAATTGTACTGCTATGAACATTGGGGTACATAGGTTCTTTTGGATTGGTGTTTCAGGGTTCTTAGGATATAATCCTAGCAGTGGAATTTCTGGGTCAAGAGGCAGATCCATTTTTAGTTTTCTGAGAAAATTCCATACTGTTTTCCACAGTGACTCCACCAGTATGCATTCCCACCAACAGGGTACTATGGCTCCCTTTTCTCCACAACCTCTCCAACACTTGTGTTTGTTGATTTGTTTATTATGGCCATTCTCACCAGTGTGAAGTAGGATTAATTCTTAAGAGCAGAAAAATTAATAAGTGTAAACACTTAAAATTTGAATAAGTATATGTTTTTCTTATAAACTTTGTTCAACTATCAATATAACAACAGCATTTTGAGCAAAAAAGGCAAAGAACTCATGGACATGGACAACAGTGTGGTGATTGCTACGGAGGAGGGTATAAGGGGAAAAAACAATAGCATCAAAATTTTATCCAGGCTTTAGTTGGCTTTTCTAGTTAATTTTAACAATTCTTATCATTCTGGGACTCCTTCAAAGGTATTTTGGGGTGCTGAATGTACTTTACTTACTTGTGTATTTCAGTTTTGATTTTCTAGTTTTACTTTTTATATACTTTATTTGTGCAAAATTTACATTAAATCATTAATATACATAAAAATTAGTAGAGGTGGGGAGAAATAGGTGAGGATAGAGATGAAATAAGATTAGCCATGACTTGATAATTGAAGCTGGATAATAAGCACACGATGGCTCATTACACTCTAACACTGATGTGCTAGATCTGTCTAGTACCTGCTCACAGAGCCCGTCATTGAATTTTAGGAATTCTGACATCACATTGGTAGCTTGAAATTGGCCAAGGTTGGAGTATTTATATCATGAAAATCAACACATGCTACAAATCAGCTAGCTCCCTCCCTGAGAGCCAGATGTTAAAGTTTACCAGCACATTACTATTTTGTCTACTTTTGCATGTTTCTCTTTTTCATTCAGCAAGTATTTATTGAGCACCATATGTGCTAGGCACTAAATAAAAAAAGACATCAGCCTTGCCCTGGTCGGGTAGCTAAGTTGGTTGTAGCATTGCCCCAGACACCAAAAGATTGTGGGTTCAATCTCTGGTCAGGGCACATACAGGAGGTAACTAATATTCATTCTCTCTCTCTTTTCCTTCTCCTCTCCTCTCCTCTCCTCTCCTCTCCTCTCCT
>PVIA01017374.1:0-15715 GCA_004024845.1 Tonatia bakeri
GCACCCCTATAATTTGGATATTGGAATGTTTCCAGTTGTCCCAGAGGTCTGTAAGACTCTCTTCACTTTTTTGAATTCTTCTTTCTTCATTCTGTTCTTGTTGGGTGTTTATTTCTTCCTTTTGTTCCAAGTTATTGATTTGAGACTTAGTTTCCTCCCTGTCACTGCTGGTTCCCTGAATATTTTGCTTTATTTCATTCCGGGTATCTTTGATTTGTTCTTTCATTTTTTTTGACCAAGCCGAATCAGTTCTGTGAACATTTTGATTACCAGGGCTTTAAATTCTCCGTCAGAGAGGTTGGCAAAGTCCTCATCGCATAGCTCTCTTTATTAGTTTTTGCTCTGTTCTTTCATTTTGGCCCTATTTCTTTGTTTGAGGCCCCTCTTAAGTTGTGAGGGGGCAGGGTTTTAGGTGTTCACCAGGGCCAGGCAAACCTCCTTTCTGTGCTGAGGCTCTGCCTGTGGGGGAGGGGCCAAATAGGGAACAATGCAGCGCACCTGGTCCTCTCTAGCACACTTCAACAAACTCTCATGTGAATCTGGGAGTTTTTCTCACCACAGCAACAGCCTTAGCCCACAGCCATCTCTGAGTCTCGGTTTCCCCTTAAGGCAGCCCCTCCTGCACAGGCTACCACCTTGCTGCAGCCAGCTCCGTCCCCACGGTCCACCCCCTTACCACATTTTCTCTCTGTCTGCCACCTTACTGTTCTGGTTGTTCTGTTTGACTGTTTCTTTCATTCCATGCATGTTGGAGGTCTATGCAGTTTGATTTTCTGGCACTTCTGGTTGTTTATCGTTTTTAGATTGGTGGTTATCCTCTTTTTGGTTGTACAAGGAAGCAAAGGGTTTCTACCTACACCTCCATCTTGGCTGGAACTCCTATTGTAATCTTTATTGTATTTCTTTATATTACCATTCAGTTTCCTCATACCCATATCCTCCCAGCAATCACAACACTTTTGCCCATGTCCATGAGTACTTTTTCATTTTTGCTCAATCCCTCCAAACCCTAACCCACCCCTACTAGCTGTCATCTGCTTTCCAACTATTAGTCTGTTTGCATTTCGCTTGTTAGTTCAGCTTATTCATTAGATTCCACATGTGAGTGAAATCATATGGTATTTGTCTTTCTCTGACTGGCTCATTTCACTTAGCATAATGTTCTCTGGGGCCATCTGCACTGTTTCAAAGGGTAAAATTATCTTCTTTTTTTAAGACCAAGTAGAATTTCATTGTGTAAATGCCCCATGGTTGTTTTATCCACTCATCTATTGATGGACACTTGGGTTGCTTCCATGTCTTGTAAATAACGTTGCAATGAACATGAGGGTGCTTATGTTCCTTTGAAATTAGTGTTTTGGTTTCCTTCAGGCATACTTCCAGAAGTGGGATGAATGGGTCAAAAGGCAGATACATTTTTAACTTTTTGAGGTATCTTCATACTGCTTTCCACAGTGGCTGCATCAGTCTGCATTGTCACCAACAGTACATAAGGGTTCCCCTTTCTTCACATCCTCGCCAGCACTTGTTTTTTGTTGATTTATTGATGATGGCCACTCTGACCAGTGTGAGATGGTATTTCATTTGGTTTTATTTCCATCTCTCTGGTGATTACTGACATTGAGCATCTTTTTATATGTTTGTTAACCACCTGTATGCCCTCTTTCAAGAAGTGTCTATTCAGGTCCTTTCCCCATTTTTTAATTGGGTGATTTGTTCTTTTGGTGTTGAGTTTTGTGAATTCTCTATAAATTTGGGATATTAACCCCTTACCAGATGTATCAGCAAATAGGATCTTCCATTCTGTGGGTTCTCTTTTTATTTTGTTAATGATATCCTTTGCTGTACAAAATCTTTTTTAGTTTCATGTGGTCCACTTGTTTATTTTTTCTCTGGTTTCCCTTAACCGGGCTGATATAGCCAATGAAAAATTTCTACAAGCAATGTCTGAAATTGTGCTTCCTATATTTTTTCAAGGATTTTTATGGTTTTTGTCTAACATTTAAGTCTTTCATCAATTTTGAATTTATTCTTGTGTGTGGTATAAGAAGGTGGTCTAATTTTATTTTTCTGCATGTATCTGCTGAATTTTTGTAACTACATTTATTTAATAAAGTATCTTTAGCCCATTGTACATGCTTGCTTCTTCTGTTGAATACTAATTGACTATAAAGATGTGGGTTTATTTCTGGACTCCCTATTCTCTTCCATTGATTTATGAATCTATTTTTATGCCAGTGCCAGGCTATTTTGATTTTTATGTGCTTGTAGTATAGTTTGATATTAGGTAACATAATTCTCCAACTTCATTATTCTATTTCAGGATCGCTGTTGCTATGCAGGGTCTTTTGTGGTTCCATATAAATTTTTGAAATATTTGTTCTATTTCTGTGAAAGACTTAATTGAAATCTTTTCTTATTGTTGTTCAAGTACAGTTGTTTCCATTTTCCCCCACCACCACTTTCCCCCACCTTGAGAGAAATCGTGTTGAATCTATAGATTGCTTTGGGTAGTATGGACATTTTAGTGATGTTAATTCTTCCAGTCCGTGAACATGGTATGTTTTTCCACTTATTTGTATCTACTTAAATTTGTTTCTTCAGTGTCTTAGAACTTCCTGTGTACAGGTCTTTTACATCCTTGGTTAGGTTTATTCCTAAATATTTTATTCTTTTTGAAGTAATTGTGAATGGGATTATTGTCTTCATTTCCTTTCTGATAGTTCATTATTGGCACATAAAATGCAACTGATTTCTGGATATTAATTTTGTATCCAGCTACTTTGCTGAATTAATTTATCAGTTCTAATAGCTTCTTGGTGGAATCTTTGGGATTCTCGATGTACAGTATCATGTCATCTGAAAATAAAGACAGTTTTACTATTTCCTTTCCAATTTGGATGTCTTTCATTTCTTCTTCTTATCTGACTGCTGTGGCTAGGACTTCTAATACTATGTGAAGAGAAGTGAAGTGGACATCCTTGTCTTGTTGCTGATCTTAAGGGAAATGCTTGTAGTTTTTGCCCATTAAGTATGATGCTGGCAGTGAGTTTGTCATATATGGCCTTTATTATGTTTAGGTATGTTCTGTATATTCCCACTTTGCTGACAGTTGATATCTTAAATTGTTGCTGGATTTTATCACAAGCTTTTTCTGCATCTATTGATATGGTCTTGTGGTTTTTATCATTCATTTCCTATGTGGTGCTTCATGGTTATTGATTTGCTACTGTTGTACCATCCTTGCATTACCAGAATAAATCCTGCTTGATCATGGTCTCTGATCTTTTTAATAGGTTGCTGTGTTCAATGTGCTAATATTTTGTTGAGGACTTTAGCATCTATGTTCATCTGGCATTCTGGCCTAAAATTGTCTTTCCTTGTAGTGTCTTTATCTAGTTTCAGAACTAGGGTAATGTATAAAATTAGTTTGGGAGTCGTCTCTCCTCTTGTATTTTATGAAATATTTTGAGGAGCAGAGGTGTTAGCTCTTCTTGGAATGTTTGGTAAAATTCACCTCTGAAGTCATCTGGTACAGGGCTTTTCTTTGTTGGGAGTTTTTTTGATTACTGCTTCAATGTCATTAGGTATAATCTGTCTATACAGATTCCTTGGTTCTTCCTAATTTATTTTTGGAAGTGTGTATATTTCTAGGAATTTATCCTATTTGTTCAGGTTGTCCAGTTTGTTGGCATATAGTTGTTCATAATATTTTCTAACAAATCTTTGTATTTCTTTGACATCAGTTGTTAGTTCTCCTCTTTCATTTATGATCTTATTTATTTGGTTCCTTTTTCTTTTTTCTTAATGTCTGGTTAAATGTTTGCCAATCTTGTTTATATTTTCAAACAATCAGTTCTCAGATTCATTGATCTTTTATATCATATTTTTTAAAGTCTATTTCCTTTATTTCTGCTCCAATATTTATTATTTCCTTCCTTCTACTTACTTTGGGCTTTGTCTGTTGTTCCTTTTCAAGTTTCTTGAAGTGTGAAGTTAGACTATTTATTTGAGCTTTTTCTTATTTTTTTGAGATAATGCTGTAATGCTATGAATTTCCCTCTTAGGAACGCTTTTCAAGTGTCCCGCAGATTTGAGGTTGTTATGTTCTCATTTTCATTTGTTTCAAGGTATAATTTTTTTGCTTCTTTTTTTAAAATTTTAATTGTTGTTCAAGTACAGTTTTCTGTCTTTTACTGCCAGCCCAGCCCACCCTTTTGATTTCTTCCTCGATCTCATTGTTGACTCATTCATTGTTTAATAACATGTTATTTAGCTTCCATGTCTTTGCATGTTTTTTAGTGATCATGTGATTGATTTCTAGTTTCATAGCATTGTTGTCAGAGAAGATGGTTAATATTATTCTAGTCTTCTTTAATTTATTGAGATTTGTTTTGTGTCCTAACAGTGGTCTATCCTAGAAAATGTTCCATGTGCACTTGAAAAGTATGTATATTCTGTTGCTTTCAGATGAAATGCACTGAAAATATCAATTAAATCTATTTGATCTAGTATGTCACTTAAAGTCACTGTCTCCTGGTTGATGTTCTGCCTAGAAGATCTATCCATTGAAATCAATGGGTGTTAAAATTCCCACTACGACTGTATTTCTGTTGATCTCTGTCTTTATGCCCATCAAGATTTGCTTTACAATTTAGGTGCTCCTATATTGGGTGCATAAAGGTTTACTAGGGTTGTATCCTCTTGTTGGATTCTTTCCTTTATCATTATGTAATGTCATTCTTTGTCTCTTAATATAGCCTTGGTTTTAAAGTCTATTTTGTCAGCTATAAGTACTGCTACAGCAACTTCTTTTTCTTTTCCATTTGCATGAAATATCCTTTTCCCAATGCTTTACTTTTAGTCTGTGTGTATGTTTTGATCTGAGGTGTGTCTCTTGGAGGGAGCATATATTTGGGTCTTGTTTTCTTATCCATTCAGCTATCCAATGTCTATTGGTTGGAACATTTAAGCTATTTACATTTAAGATGATTATTGAAATATATGTATGTAATGCAATTTTATTGTTATACTGTTTTCCTCTGTTATTTTTCTTTCTTTTTTCCTCTTATTCTTAAAGTCAGCCATTTGACATTTGTTGGAATACTGGTTTGGTGTTAACTAACTTCTTTAAGTTCTTCTTATCTGAGAAGGTCCTTATTTCTCCTTTGACTTTAAATGATAGCTTTTCTGGGTAAAGTAGCCTTGCTTGTTGTTCCTTGATTTTCATCACATTGAATATTTCAAGTCACTCCCTACTGGCCTGATATGTTTCTGTTTAGTAATCAAATGACAGTGTAATTAGTGCTCCCTTGGAGATAAATACCTCCTCTTCTCTTGTGGTTGTTAGGATTGTCTCCTTGTCTTTAAGCCTTGGCATTTTAATTATTATGCATCTTTGGGTGGGTCTTTTTGTGTCCCACTTGTTTGGAGCTCTCTGAGATTCCTGAGTTCGTGTGATTTTTCCTTCTCCAGATTATGGACTTTCTCAGTCATTATTTCTTCAAATAGGTTCTCAATCCCTTGTTCACTCTCTTGTCCTGGTATTTCTATAATACAGATGTTATGCTTCATGTAGTCCAAAATATTTCTTAAGCTCTCCTCAATTTTTTAAATTCTTTTTTCTTTTTGCTGCTCTGCCTGAGTGTTCTTTTCTATTTTGTTTTCCAAAATACTGATTCAATCCTCTGCTTCATCTAACCTATTGCTTACTCCTTCCAGTGTATTATTTATTTCAGATATTGCATTCTTTATTTCTGACTGGTCCTTTTCTTGGTTCCTGTATCTTTTTTAAAAGATTTTATTTATTTATTTTTAGAGAGAAGGGAAGGGAGAGAAAAAATGAGGGAGAGAAACACCAATGTGTGGCTGCCTGTCACATGCCCCCAACAAGGACCTGGCCTGTAACTGAGGCATGTTCCCTGACCGGGAATTGAACTGGCAACCATTTGGTTCATAGGCTAGCACTGAATCCAGTGATCCACACCAGCCAGGGTTCTATATCTTTTTTCATGCTGTTGAGTATTCTTAGAATCATTACTCTAAACTCTCTATCTGATAAATTGCTTAGCTTCATTTAATCTAGTTCTTGTGGATAATTCTATTGTTCTTTCATTTTGAGTCTGTTTCTTCATCTGTCTATTCTGTATGCTTCTTGGTATTTTCTCCTTTAGCTGCTAAGCTAATCAGTCATTAAACTGATCAGTCATTAATCTAATCAAGCTGTAATCAGCATTCTGGCTTAAGCATCATAGGGTGAGGCAGAGTAATTCCTGTGGGTGGGGCTATTTCTTCCCATCAGGCTGATGACATTTGGAGAGTAGTATGGCCTCTGCGGTGTGGGGAATGACTCAACTAGGGATCCTGATAGCTGTTCCTTCAATTCTCTCTACTGAGCCACCAGCCCCAGACTCTCCTCAAGCATCTCTACTTGATTCTGCCATTCCTCTGCCAGAGCCCAAGGTAAGTGGCTGCAGAAGAAATTTTGTGCATTGGTGCCTTAGGAGGCTCTTTGTGTCTGCAGCAGTTTCTCCCTGGCAGGTAGAAACCCTGCTGCTTTTCACAGCTGAATGCTATCTGGATTCCTCTCTGGCTTTGTTGCTACTTGCTGGGGAGCCCAGCTTGGGATTTAGACCTCACACTTATGGGGAACCTCCTGGCTGCTGAAATATCCCTCCAGAACTTCAGCTGCTATCTATAGGACCCAAGCCAGACTTTTCACACCTCCTTCACACTGCCTACCAGTCTTGTTGTGGTGAATTGGTTTCTTCTGTTTGTCCTTGGTTATAAGGCTTCTCTCCAGCTAATGGTTATTCAGGATGATTTCTCTACAATTTAGTTGTAATTCCAGATTGGTCCTGGGAGGAGGTTAGTGTAGCTTCCATTTACTCCTCTTCCATTTTGGATCTCCCTCTCTAGCATCTTTGTATAATGCTATACACTCAGCAAGTGTTCAATGAATATTAACTTGGAGTAAATTTTCAGGTTGTATTGAGGACTCTATCTTGATCCTCAGAAAAATATGCCACCTACTCAAACCAATGAAGTAGCAGTAACTGGATGATTTAATATTGTTTGGTAATAATGATAAAATGTCAGTATAATCATTAACAGATAATTGATGCTTAAAAATAGAAGGAAATGAAGAGGGTTTTAAGTTTACCATGTTTATCTCACATTATGTTCCTGAGAAGACCATTATTTTTCAACAACCTGATCTCCTTTTGTTTTTAAAATTTGTTTACCTTATGCAAAGTTCTATTTCAAACTCTTAGAAGCTAATGACAAATTCATGATAGAAAATGTATTTTATTTTGAACAAATAAATAGGAACTCTATTGCAAAATGTCAATTATTAATTTTACTTTCATCATCAATATCTATTTAGGTACTATCTTAATTTCTCTTATTTAGTAACTCTTTATCTAACTAATTTTGTATTTAGAATAAGCTAATAAGAAACTCTGCTCCTCTGCTTCATGAAGATATTCGCATAACATGGTACTAAAAATAAACTTAAAAGGGGGAGTGAGGGAAAATATTCCATTTTTTTGTCTAATTTTAGATCTAATTTTTCAGTACTAAAAGGTTTATTTTTACCTGAAAGAGCTACAAATTCAGCTGGAGATTGTTAAAACAAAATTAATTTTTGCCTTTTATGTATTATCTTCAGCATCTCTCAATAGACATTGTTTGTGAAATACATATTCTTCTGTAAAGTATTCATTTGTCCAACCTGGGGACACAGGTGGAAATTATTGTAAAGCCTTTTCTGCCAGACAATCATATTCTATTCAACAACTACTCTTGTATGAGATGGAAACCAGAAAGAAATCAGAGTTGATGGAAAATAAGGAAGGCATAGGAGCTCTTCTAACTTGACCGGTGAGGTTAATATGTTCTGTGCATTGTGCTACTTGTAGTTGTGATCTTATATAAATTGGAACTATGAAAGAGAATTAGTAGTCTTATTTTACAAATAAAATAGGCTCAAATAGTTATGAGTGATACCAAAGGTCACATGTTAGTGAAGAAATCAAGACAATAATAAATACTCAAAATTTTAGCGCACTGTCCTCCTTTGGCCATGTCACCATCATGCATGCTGAAGGATCTGACAAAGGAATTCATAGATGAATTTATTTTTATGCAAAAATAATTCAATCCTAAATCTGCAATACATCCCATGCAGTTGTTATATTGGAATCCTCCTCTTGAATCCAGAATAATCTGTGCTCTCCTTCATGAACATAATTAAATTTCATGTAAACCATGTCCTGTTGTAATGTTTAGGAATCCAGATTCAACATCACTTCCTTGACCTCCCATACATACAAAAAGACTATATTTCCCAACTCTCGTGCATGTAGGTAGTATTATGTGCTTAGTTCTGATCAATGAATTGTGGGCAGTGATGCACGTCACATGCACACTGGACTGCTAAAAATGCACATGGTCTTTGTTGATACTTCACTTTCTCTTTTCATCTGCTGGCTGTGCATTATGTAGTGTGTAACATTCTGAAAAAGGCCCTGTGGGATGGCAGAACCACTAAATATAAGGAGCCTGGATTTTTGAGTCACGTTTTGAAGGAGAGCTGTGTAAGACAGATATTTATTTAGGAACATCTATTTTTGTATAAGCCACTAAAACTTTGGCATAGTTTAAAAAAAAACAGTGAGCATTAATTACCTAGTAACACAGGCTTTTTCTTCTGAGTCCCTGTGATTGAGAAGATATGCATCAGAAACATAAAATTCAATGGTCCTTGCTTGCTGGAAAGAACTGTTGTCTGAAAGGAGAATGCCATCCTTTCCAATACCAATTATCATCAACCAGGGTAAATATTGAATTATGTGCATTGTCCTTATATGTATGCCTTCAAATTATGCCTACAGTGTTTTTTCAAGGAAGCTGTTTTCACTCCACTTAGAACTATAATTCCTTGCATCTGTGGGTACTACTGTTCCCTTTACTCTTGTCTTGACACCATAGTCTGCAAGAGTGAATTCTAATTGCAGAATTTTAATAACAGAGGAATAGGCCACATAAGTGTCACAGCAGCTACTAGTGTGATTATAATGTAATTATAAATACCTACTGCATTCACACATACTTTACCCTCTATCCAAAAGGGTCCCAATCCTTAATTCTGCCTAGCAGCACCCATCACCCAATCACTCAGCATTTTTGTCAAATAGTACCCATGCCTGAAAATATGTATTTTATCACTAAGAATTCTCCAGTTTTTGGTATGTAGCAAAAATGAAACTTTTGGTTTCTAAAAACTTTTTTTTCTTGTTTTACACATGAGATGACTTACCTTGGAAAATAAACAAGTAAATAAGTAAGCAAATAAATAGATAAATAAATAAATAAGTAAATAACAAAAACACTTGAATATATGGAGAACTCCCTACGAAAATTTGCCAGCCATGCCCAATACTAAATTTTTGTACATACTGAGCCCATGATGATTTGCACTTCACTTACTTAAGTAAGCTCGAAATGTTTGTTTATAAGAAAATACTTCTCATGTACTTGCTTAATAACTTGCTAATATTTTAAAAGATGATCTTCAAACAGAATTGTCCCCAAAATATAAAGATGAGTCCAAATAATGTTATAGGTCATTAACAATATTTTAAATCTATGTGGGGCATACCACTAATTCACCAGTCCTTGATTTGGGATTTGTATTGGAATCATAATATTTAATGATTGGTTGCTCCTACCTGAGCCTTCTCCTAATGTATTCAATTTCATTACATTCAGTTCACCTACAGTGTTTTTACAGCTCATCTAATTCATTCTCCCTGTGTTCTCTATGTTGTTATTAAACTCTGACTACATCTTATCTCTGTTTATTTCAACTACACAATATTTTTCACACTTCTTTTTTCTATTTATCCCTTTTGCCCCAATTCACATCTTTTTTCATGTTTGGGGCTTCTGGTAATATTCCCCTTTACGTCTTATTTCTACCTGTTCTAAATGATTATACCCCTATAACAGTAAACTTCCTAAATTTCAAAATTTATCATTCCATTTAAATTTCTAAAACTATAAATTATCTTTTGAATAATATCTACATCACTCATCATGCTTAAAAATCTCCATCATCTGTTTCCACGTACCTCTTCAGCCTGAGTTCTGATCATCCTTTCCTCTGCTCCAGGGACATTGGACAGTACTTGTTTTGCTCTTTGCTTCTACTCATGTTGTTCTCTCCCTTTGGACTGTCCTTCTCTGCTCAGTCTCTGAAAATCAAGGTCATCATGCACATTTTTTAAAGACAGGTTCCAAAGGTATATCCTCCTTTAATTTTTTTCCCTTGGAGTTAATTGCTTTATTCTTTTGCTTCACACTATATTTTGTCTGGATTTCTATTATGTTACTGTTCAGATTGTGTTTTCTAGTAATTAGTTGCCTATATCTGTGTCTTCTCTCATAGACTGTGAAACAAACATTTGAGTTAAATAACCATTCTATATTCCTTTTTATTGTTGTTCAGTTACAGTTGTCCTAGATTTTTCCCCATTGCCCTCTCCTGCCCCACCCATTCTGACTCTGCTCCCAGTCAGTCCCTACTTCGTTGTTGTTGTCCATGGATCCTTTATACATGTTCCTTGACTCGCCCCTTCCATTATTTTCCCCCATCCTCCTCCCCTCTAGTCACTGTCAGTTTGTTCTTTATTCCTATGTCTCTGGTTTTGTTTTTCTCATTTGTTTGTTCTTGTCAACATATCCTAAAATATCAGATATTCTACATATACACATTTTAATTGAATTTGTCCATTGACTTTTATAACACTGTTCCCCTATGAAACCTCAAGGCTAAATTGCTATAAGGTATACAGGAAATACAGCAGTCATAATCAGTCTTTGGCCCAATTGTCCTCATAACTGAACACAGTTCTACTTGTTTACTCCAAAGCATAATCAACAAGTACAGAGGTCTTTTGTTGGGCTTTCTAGTTGTTAAGGGACAGGGTGGCAGATACTTAATGTTGTCTGCAACAATTCTGACACAATCGAGATAAATGTAGCTAGTTTTTGCTCTTATTTCTTGTAAACATGTCATTAACAACTAAAAAGTCACTAAAATCAGACAAGCAAGCATGTCTAAAATTAATGGCAACAGAGAAGTTTTTTTTTTTAATATTCATAAGTGAACCTGGGAAGTTCATGGATAAGACACAGTTTTAAGAGAATAGGAGGAGCAAGGGTTGAATATAGTCATAAATAACTGTCTTGGCTTTACTCTATCCAATAGCCTTTGTTAACTAGATTCACAAAGTTTAATGTCCTAACTTTTGTTCACTGTGTTTATAATATTTCCTTTTTGGAATACAAATAACATATGGCATAAAACATTAGGTTTCTAGTGAGTGCATGTTATTATAAGCTCGTGGAAGAAAACTAACTTGGGAAATGGAGATTTTAGCATTTTTTAAAGGGCAGAGAGAGTTACAATCAATTGAACAATTATTAATCCGTCTTTAGAAACATATTGCTGTTTTAGGTAGTAGACTATTATCCAACAAGTGGAAGACATGGTCTCTAACCTAAATAAGCTATAATAGTAATTAATGGACCTATTAATTATAACCAATCTTTTAACACTATAGTGTATTTACATAAGATTGTTTTATATGTGGCTTCTGTCATGTAAGTAACAAGTTTTGAGAATTCTCATATACGTACATTTGTCATTCTATGCTCTAACATAGACCACAAATTCAACTCTATCCTAGAATATGAAGTCACACAGTAAGATCTTAATATAGAATAATAGTTTAGTAATATAAACTCTTATTAAGCATTGTGCCTGAAATGTGCCAGACTCTGTACCACATGATATTTGCACACCAGGGGATCCACTGTTGAGGAGATAAAACTCCAGTAGAAGAAACAGATGAATATACATTCAAAAATAGTGAAATCCATCTTTTAAAAAATCTATTGTACTCTAGACAATGTGCTAAACATTTTACATTATGCAATCTGTGACTAAAACATGATATGCTATGTCATATGAGCCCTGACCCTGTCTAAGATTTACTGAATTAGGATTACTACCCTAAATTAAGCTTTGCATTTAATAAACGAACAAACCTCTATGCTATAAAGGCAGGTTAATCTAGTAGTTTAGATAGACACAGAAGGAAAATATAAATAGACATCAATGGGGAAAATCCTTAAATAATTTTAAGATCTTTCTTTTTCATTAAATTTATTGGGGTACATTACTAAGTAAAATTGTATAGATTTCAAGTATACATTTCTATAATACAACATCTGTATATTGCATTGTGAGTTTACTATTCAAATTCAAATCTCTTTCTATCACCATATATTTGGCCCCCTTTACCCACTAATACATTCCCCTCCTCATTTCCCTCTGATGACCACCATATGTTGTCTTTGTGAGTTTTTTTGTCTTGTTTGTTCATTTGTTGATCTCAGTTTTATATCTCACAAATGAGTGACATTATATGGTTCTTGATTTTTTTCTGCCAGACTTATTTGCTTAGCATAATATTGTCAAGATCTATCCATGTTTTGCAAATGGCAGTATTTCATTTTTTCTTACAACTGAGTAGTAATTCATAGTATATACGTGCACATCTTCCTTATCAAATCATCTACTTAAGGATACTTAGGTTGTTTGAATATCTTGACCACCATGAATAATATTTTAAGGTCCTATCAATCTAGATGTAAAGGTTCTATCATGTACAATCATATAGACCTAACACTTCTGGAGTTTCCCCAACTTACCAATATTGGTATTTGTTTCTAAGGAACCAATAATTCATAAGAGTCATGGTGCTTGTAACAAGAAACTAAACAATAACAAAACACAAAATACAATAACTTTGTATTTTGACTCACCAATTAATTATAAATGATTAAACACTGAATCCTTATATATTCCAAATAAGATAATTAGTGTTACTCATGTGTAAATGGTAAACCTTGTTCTTTTACACATGGTCCCAGTCTCATTCTTCTATATCTTAAGCTAACATTAATTGTTCTAAAAGAAACCTCTCAGAGATAAAAAAGATTCTCATTTCCACTTTTTCTAAATAATTATGTTTATTACTAATCAAACGCTTCTGAATATGCATACTAATATAGAAGATAAGTTTTAGTTTGACATTGTGGCTAGGTAATGCAAAGTAGCCTTACTCATATTTTATGTCTTGTAATTTACTTTGTATATCCAATGTGGTAATATTATTTGGGACAATTAACTTATTAATTGACTAATCAATTAATCATAAATGACTAAACACTGAACTAGGAGCCAGATGATCTAGGTGTGACTTGGGAAAATCATTGCATCCCACTGGCCCTTGGTTCATCTATTTTTGTTTGTTTGTTTTTTAGATTTTATTTATTTATTTTTAGAGACAGTGGAAGGGAAAGAGAAAGAGAGGGAGAGAAACATCAATTGTAGTTGCCTCTCACTCACCCCCCAGATGAGAACTGGCCCACAACCCAGACATGTGGTGCCCTGACTGGGAACTGAATCTGCCACCCTTTGGTTTACAGGCCTGTGCCCAATCCACTGAGCTACACAGAGAGAGCTTTTGCTTCATCTTTTACAGTAGGAAGTCAGCAAGTAATATAAAATAAAAATATGCTGGTAGTATAAGCATTTTATTTAGGGCTGTGGAAATGTTAGATAAAAATTTAAAACCTACATCTAGTGAAAAAGGATCATTTATGAGGAGGGACAGGGAAGGAAACTGCTCAATTTCTTTTCCATTATAACCATGTAGAATAATTGGACTTTTAAAATTTCTGTGAATGTATACTTTTGATTGAAACATTACATGAAATTGAGCCCTAGCTGGCGTAGCACTGCACATTGATGTTTCTCTCTCTCTCCCTCCCTTCCCTCTCTAAAAATAAATAAATAAAATATTTTAAAAAACATTACATGAAATTTAAAACAAATAGAATGTTCATAATAGAATGGCGATTAGAACCCTAATTAATGAGTAAGCTAATAGTTACTCCCTATTTCCAAGCTTTAGTCCCAAGTCTTTTTAATCAGTTATATATGGTTTGGTATAATCATAAGATATAATAGTTATATTGAAAATATCACAAGTTCTGGCCAAGATGGAGGCATAGGCAGTCGCATTGTGCTTCCTCGTGCAACCAAAACTAAAGACAACAAAAATTGAGAAACAAGAAACAACCAGAACAGAGAGAAATTAATTGAACAGAAGTCGGGCTCCAGTACCTTCAGACCAGTAAGGAGCAGCGGAGTTGGAGGCCTGCGGACAGGGGTCGAGGGGTCCCTGCGGGAAGAAACGCTGGCTGGCAGGCACGGGCGCGTGGGGTGCAGACGGCAGCGGACAGACCGGTGGCGGACCCTGAGCACGGAGGCGACTGGCAGACCCAGTGAGGGGCTCAGGGCAGCTGGCTGTCCGCAGCCACACGTTTGCACAAACTAAGTGAAAATGGGCCGCAAAAACGGGCAGAGCCGCCGCGTTTCAAAGCTTAAGAGCCCCGTCTGGGAGCTGAGGCCGGGAGACTCTCTCAGCCTCACAGGAGATTTCTCGGGGAGGCCCACAGAGTCCAAGAAAGTGCACAAGCCCACTGCCCGGGAGCCAGCACAGTAAGGGCCCAATTTGCTTGTGGGAGGCAGTGGAGGGGATGGAAGTCCTAGAGAGAGCAGAGCAGGCGCCATTGTTCCATCTCAGACCCCACCCCCACATAAAACATCATAACCCAGCGACTGAGGTGCCCCGCCCTGGTGAACACCTAAGGCCCTTACGAAACAGCCGCAACCAAACCAAAGGAAAATATAAAAGATGGCTCAAACATATTTGAAAGCCCCAGAAACAATTTTTTTAAGTGACCAAGAGATAGCAGAATTACCAGATGCACAGTTCAAAGCACTGTTGATTAGGAAGCTCAGAGAATTGGTAGACTTTGGACATAAATTAGATGAACAAATGCAGGCTACGATAAGAGAAATGAAGGAAAACTCACAGGGAACTAATTGTGAGGGACAGAAAACTGGGACTCAAATCAATGGAGCGGACCAGAAGGAAGAAAGGAACAACCAAACAGAAAAGAATGAAGAAACAAGGATTCAAAAAACTGAGGAGAGGCTTAGGGACCTCCAGAACACCTTTAAATGTTCCAACATCTGAATTATAGGGGTACCAGAAGGGGAAGAGGAAGAGCAACAAATTGAGAACTTATTTAATCAGATATTAAAGGAAAACTTCCCCAATCTGGCAAGGGAAATATACTTTCAGGAAGTCCAAGAAGCTCAGAGAGTCCCAAAGAAGTTGGACCAAAGGAGGAACACGTCAAGACACATCATAATTACATTAGCCAAGGTAAAAATGAAGGAGAGAATCCTAGAAGCAGCAAGAGACAAGGAGACAGTAACATACAAAGGAGTTCCCATCAGACTGTCAGCTGATTTCTCAAAAGAGACCTTATAGGCAAGAAGGGGCTGGCAAGAAGTATTCCAAGTCATGAAAAGCAAGGGCCTACATCCCAGATTGCTCTATCCAGCAAAGCTTTCATTTAGAATGGAAGGGCAGATATAGTGCTTCTCAGACAAGGCCAAGTTAAAGGAGTTCATCATCACCAAGCCCTTACTATATGAAATGTTAAAGGGACTTACCTAAGAAAAAGAAGATTAAAAATATGAACAGTAAAAAAAAAAAAAAAG